>DWPV01002248.1:0-17745 GCA_018251915.1 Urbanus proteus proteus
GGTTATAAGAACCTATATCCTATTTATATGCGAATTTGATGTTTTGATTTCAGCAATCAATTAACTAAAATATAAAACTAAAACTAAATATTATAACTAAAACAAAAAATAAATAAATAATAAATTATCAACACAATAAATTATCTTTTGAAGTCAGACATCAAAAAATTGCCCAAAAGCTCCCAGTATATAACTTTTCAGATTTAGGAACTTTAGAAGTGAGAAACACTCGTTATTCCTGCTCATTTGAGAAATGTCTATGGGTCCCAAGCCAGCAACTCAGTGATCCTTTAATGGTGACTCTTAGAACTTGACAAATTATTATCGGAAGTATCTTGTAATGTCTAGAACATTAATCTGTTTTTTTCAAGTCAAATAATTTTGCGGTTTAAAAAGTAAAAAAGAATACATATCTATACAAATAAATAAAATTGAAGTGTCTGTTTGTGATTTCAAAATAACATTTTTTACTCAATGAATATAAGTATACACGATACCTATAACGAAAATGCATTATTTTTTGTCAATCTGTCTGTTTGGTTGAGATGATCTTCGGAACGGCTGGACCGATTTTGATAGGACTTTAACTGGAAGATAGCTGAAGGTCTAAGGCGTAACAGTTTACTTTAATTTTTGAAAAATCCATTAGCCCGCCATTGTATTGTAAGAGCTCAAGGCATTCCCACTAAGTTCTATTTGATATAGGTACCCATAGCAAAACAACAGTAGTTATTGTCAAGTAGCTTATCCTAGAATAAATCGCCTAGGTGATTCCACCATCATATTCACCTAAAACTATTTTAAAAATGACAAACAAACCGATAGACAGGTTTTAATTTTTGTTACATTATTTTTAAAGCACATTCATACAATACAACTATACAATAAATTATTCACATTGAAACAGATTGTAATATCGAAAATGAAAGTGGAAGGTCTATTGTTTATTCCAAAATAATTAATTTAATATTTGTTTTAATATTGCAACGCTGATTGGCTATTTTGTTAGTGTTTACCAATACCCAATGTTATTAAACTTCATCAAACACACTGTTTTATTAGCTCTCACCCTTTTCAAAATAGATGCAAGAGGCACGCGTGTAAACAGGCCGTTAAAATTTAATATTTTGAAAATTAAAAGCTAATAAAGATATTTGTTATATTTATATTATGTAGTAAGTTTCTATCATAAGTTATAAGTACATGTTTTAAGACCCGCGCGGTGGAACGGTTACCATATCGGTCCGACACGCGGGTTCCAGGTTTGAATCCCGATCAGACTGATATCTAAATGATGAGTTTAGAATTTCCGTTCTGGGTCTGTGTGTTTGTTTATTCGTCTATGTGTGTGTCTACATTCACGACACAAGAGAAAAACCTACTGTGGGGCTATGAGTGTAGAAAATATTTTTCTTTTATTGTTTTACTAATACATACTAACCCGCAGCTTCGCTCGCGCTCATGAGTAGGTACATGTCATTTGCACAAAGAGGCCGTAGGTATAAAAGTAAGTACGTCGTAGGTATAAAAGTTACTTTTCTATACCTCAGGAGTAGTATCTTTTTTCGGGATGAAAAATTAGGATGAAGTAGCTACCATACAGTCCACCAGATGGTAAGTGGTCACAGCTCCATGTCATACAACTACCATTCTTCCTTAGTGTATCTTTTCTGAGGTAGATCACAGATCTTCATTGGTGGCAGTGACCACTTGCCATCGGGGTATTATAAAGAAAAGTTCGTTAGCATAATTAAATTCAACTACAAGCAATTACCTATTCAACTCGCGACTTCGCTCCACGTTGCTTAATTTGTTGGGTTAATGATCCCGACACAAAGGGAGTAAGCCATCACGCACATTCTCTAACTTTGTGGAAAATTTTGAGGCATGACTTTTCCATGGTTTTGGAGGCAAGTAATAATTAATTTCCAGCACGCATATATGTAATTTTTAAAAATATTAGGCTCTAGCTGATTCCCGCGGTTTCACCCTCGTTTAAAAAGTAAAAAGAATACAAATTTGAGCATAAATGTCATCCCGCTCTCCCGCGACGGCGAGCGCATGCGCGTGGAGAGCGTGCTAATGGAATTTTCAAAAAATAAAGTAGTCTATCTTACGCTTTAGACCTTCCGCTATCTTACAGTGAAAGTCCCAAAAAAATCGGTCCAGCGGTTTAGAAGATTACCTTAGCCTGTCAATTGTCTGTTTGAGAGACAGACAAGCAGACAATTATTTTGTAATTTTGTAATTTAATTAATTGCATTTTCGTTATGGGTATCGTGTATACTTTCATATGCATTGTGTAAAAATTTTTGTTTAGAAATCACTTAGAGATATTCAGACAATTTTATTTATTTGTATAGATACATAAGATTCTAATTCTATAAAAAGCTCTCCTTCAAAGCCGGGGATGCATTGGCGACTCCTCTAACATTACAAGTGTCCATAAGCGACGGTGACTACTCTTATTAGGTAGCCCGCCTGCGTTATCGTTAGGTAAAACTATAAACCAACCTTTTCAAAATTCTAAGTTAGGCATTAGATAAAAATGACTAATCAATGTCACAGCATTTCACGTCACAGCTTCCGTCACAGCTTCACCGTTGACCAAGTTTTTGGCCGCACTTCCAAAATAATTATACCTGCTTATATGACCCTGAGGGCTGTGGGAAGGATACCTACCTCTAATTATAGCAAATACCAATAACATCCCTAACATAGTATATTAAAAACCGGGACAACTATCCTTTTGAGGCAACTATCTGGTTTTTAGACTATATTTCTACTTAATCTTAAAGTTCTACCTTCAAATTCTATACAGGTTGTCTCCTGAAGTTAGTCTTATTTTGAACAGTACCTTTAAATTAAAACTTTACCAGAACAACTAGTAAAGTCGTAAGCGCTACGTCCTCCATAAAAGTAGGCACTGACCTGGATATTTTATCGTAACGTAATATTCGCAAAAAACACAGTTATATGTGAAATATTACTGTGCTTTTTGGGAATCATTTTAAAGTGATTTTATTAAGTTCAGTTATTTAATTTGATTTGCTTATATTTATTTGGACCTCAAGCTATATCGGTCGAAGCTTAGCGTCGTAGAATATACATATGTCGTAAGCTTAGCGTCAGGCGAGATCGATAGTTTGGATCAGAGGTAGTATTTTATGCTCATTTAATTTCTATCACAATTTATTGCATTTTTTTTAGTAATTTGTACCGTTTTAGCAGTCGTTTAACTTTGTTGAAGGTAAGACCTTTACGATTTTAATTTCTTCGCATACGACTAACATACCGGAGCATTCTATAGGCCTCCCGAAGTCATAGACAAGACTTATTGTAACCATATATAGAGCAAGAAATTGCAGTCACGTTACGTTCACTAAACTCTACAGTATTCAAGTACAGTTCTAACTTCTAAACGTAACACTGAAAAGGATTCCTAGAAATCAAAAGGGTGGAACACGATACGAGCGGCGAATACGGTTCGCCGAACTGAATACTGCGAATGTAATTAACACGATGCCGTTCGAACGAAAAGTACATGTCTGTAACTACATTTACACTAGTACAAAGTTTTCAATAATACCAACAAGACAGAAACTTCTCGTCTACCAACTGAACTTTCAAAGTAAAGGGTCCTTTGATAAGGAAAATAAACAATTTCATATTAATCGTAATATACAATATTAATTTAAAGCAGTGGAACTTTTGAGTCATTTGCACTTCATTCATGTAGTATTTTTACTAATTATTATAAAAGTAGCATATGAGCATGAAATACTTGATTGTATGTGGCCTCTGTACTCACATGGATATCCGTAATCTATACAAATAAATAGTGTCTGTTTGTGATTTTAAAATAACATTTTATTCTCAATGCATATGAAAGTATCTCAATGCATTTGTACGTTTTTCTGTTTGGCTGAGGTAATCTTATAAACGGCTGGAGCGATTTTAACGGGACTTCCACTGGAAGATAGCTGAAGGTATAAGGCGTAACATAAGCTATTTTCATTTTGGAAAAAAAGCATTAGCGCGTGCGCAACGCGTATGTGGGCATCGTCGTAGGAGCGTGGGGTGATACCTATGTTTAGATATGTATTCCTTTCTACTTTTTAATGCGGGTGAAACCGCGGAGATCAGCTGGTCGGATCTAAAAAAGATTAAAGTCATACCTGAGGCTGGCCACAGATGCTTTGCTACCCCTCTGAGCTTAGTTCCAACGTTTAGTGTTAGTATGTTTCCTTTTTATACCATTGATCTCTTATTATACCGAAACAGCACAATATTTTAACTGTTTTATCATCGCGTGTAGATTTCCGCCCAGTCATCTAATGGAAATTAAATCTACCCATCGAGTTAAGCATAGCATTTTTCCTCAAAATTAAGTTATTTATCACTAGCTTTTGCCAGCGTCTTCGCACGCCTAAATTACATATATCACTATCTATAAAAAACTGCATCAAAATCCGTTGCGTAGTTTTAAAAATCTAAGCCTACATAGGACAGACAGCGGAAAGCGACTTTATTTTAAACTATGGTATAGTTACCGTTATATGGTATACCGTATGGTATAGTTATAGTTACTTCAAATTACTAATCTTCATATGTACCTATTACAAGTTTAGTATCAATCGTTTCAACCCTATTTTCACACACATGCACAGCTAAGGTATCCCACATCACTCGTAAATACGAGTACGGCGCGTAAACTTGTTTTGTTCCATTCGCCCCATTTTCCCAGGAATTTCAGGATAATGTTATTTGTGCCCCGTTGGAGCTATGTCGGTGCATCGTGGGTTGAGCTTCTGGTAATAAGATCTTCTTGCTACAGTTAGTTTATCTTGTTATAGATTTTGTATCTATTAGGAACATTCTCCTCATGTAACAGGATAAATTTTTGCATTAATTGTTGATTGATAAATAATTATGGAATTAAGCGTCATGAGTTTTTAGAGTACATTACTGGCCCGTTACCGGAGCGAGATCTTCTTTCAGAGTGAAAAGGGAAAAAAGCCATAGTACACCACGTTCGCCAATTCTGGTTTAAAGAATACGTTTTCTACGATAGTTTATTTTGTCTTTGAATAAATTAATTTGTAATGCGTGCAAAAAATTCACACATCACAGGTGTGACTGGGATTCAAGCCTCGGACGGCTGGACCTCCGATTGAGTATCAAAGTCTCTTTGTTCTATAAATATTTTAAATACTTAGCGAGTAAATAAATGAAATATCTGTTTAATCAAGAAAAATATATTGTACAAAACAATGATATGCTTATAGGTACATATGCAGTTCATTTAAATCGTAACGTATTTCTTAGCCCTTAACGCGGTAAGGACTGAACCGTGGGTGGACCTTGCTGCTCTCGGAGTCGGTATCGTTAATTTTGGATAGGATCCAGTCCTTGAAGGAGTAGACCCTGCTGTACACGTCAGGGTAGCCACGGGCGCACGGTACTCCCCAGGAGACCACGCCTACCACCTTGCCGTTCTCCACCAGAGGGCCACCGGAGTCACCCTAAAGAAAAACAATTTGATTAAATACAAATGCAGGTCTTGAAAAGTATCATTCTTCCTCTTCTCGGGGATGGCGAAGATGAGGAAGAGACTATAAGGGACAAAATCCAGAAGATGGGCCTCAGCATCTGTGCAACAGCATGTGTCTTCAAAAATCACTGCGGTCACTTAGACGATTTTTTTAAAGATTTGTATTATGGAGTTTCTTGCGCCGCTTCTTCTCTTTAACTAAACGCCTTCCGAAGAGGTGGTAGAGAAAAAAATTGAAATTCAAAAAGAAATCTCGTAAAGAATCTACTTGGAATAAAATATTTTTGATTTTGAGGTTTTGAATTCCTAGCGCGGTAACTATTGGTAAATTCTCAATTAGAGGACGTCTATGTCTAGCACTGATCTTCCAAATTCTGATGGATGAAATATAAACAATTTATTTATCCGCGCAAACCTCCACTAAAACAGAATCTCCGTTTGCATCTAAATTAATTAGTATGAACTTACATGGCACGCTCCTTCTCCATTCTTAGTCAGAGAACAGATCTGGGTGTCGAAAACCGGGTTCACAAACACATAGCGTGCTTGGCAGTCTTCCACGCTGAGGGACTTCAGGGCAATCATCTGTAGCTTGTCTGGTAGGAAGCCCGGATACTGGATAAACAGGAAATTAAATGAAATCGTTAATTAATAGAAAAAGCTATCATGCATGCAATGTCATCGCTGATAATTAGTTACAACGTTCTCTATTTCTCCCTTACAGAACAAGCCAGTATACAGTAAGTCTTAATTCTATTGTACACAGAAATAGGTGTAGCCGCCGGAGTCGAACAATGAAAGTTTCTTTAATATTTAGTGGTAAATTGAGTTTGCTTAGAAATAGAAGAGTTATTTCACTCAAAATCACACAAATTTGAGCACATTATGTGAAATTTCATGATTAAGTAATGATCTAGACGTCTAGAGTATTTTAAGGGTTCTGGATCTTTGTGTTTGTCTATATATACAGTAGAGCAGCGGTCGGCAACCCGCGGCCCGCGGGCCGCATGCGGCCCGCCGAGGTCTTACTTGCGGCCCGTTAACCTTTTGTAAATAAGTTATAAATATTGTATACACAATGGGCTTCTTAGGTTTATATCACAAGTGTGGCCCGTCTTTAGTTGATTTTGCCAAATCGTGGCCCTTGCCTGCCAAAAGGTTGCCGACCGCTGCAGTAGAGTGTTGTTTACTTACAGACAGTCTTCCCCATCCAGTCAGTATAAGGTCTGCACCAGCCCCAGTGTCCTGATCAGCAAGCGGGATCGGCTGTACCCTGTCTCCGAATTGAATCGGACTCACAACCTTGACGACGCTGACGTCATTCACGATGAGGACTCCATCATACTCTTCGTGGACGATGATTGTTTCCACTGAGTATTTGTCACCCCCGCTGCGGAGTTTGTTGGTCCCAACTACCACTTGCATGGTTAATGGGGTGGAACTGGAATAATATTGAAAAATTATTAGAGAAGCAGCAAATTACCAAACTATGCAGCACGCCTGATGATAAATAACCATGATGATGGTTTAGGACTCTAGGTCATTTGATAATAAGTGGCCTACGCCGGTAATGTAGTCTTAATGAATTTACAATTACATATACCTAACATAAATTTACCTCATGCGTAAGCTCAATGTCACTCAGCGAGCTATGGAGCTATGCTTGGTATTTCTCTTTGCGACCGAATTCGTAACAATTAAATTCGTAGAAGAACGAAAACTACCGACATAGTTCTCAGAATTAGCAAATTTAAGTGGCAATGGGCAGGCCACATCGTTCGTAGAATAGACAACCGATGGGGTAGAAGAGTCCTCGAATGGAGACCATGTCTGAATATAGACCAAGGGTTCTAACTGAAGCCAATGACGGATGCATTGATTCTGATCTTAGTCAGAGGTCGCCTCATTGTGACTTGTCTACTAAATCCTTTCAATACAAGTACTGGTACCAAAATCAATATTTAATTATACGATCATTAATATTAATTAAAATCATTTTTATAAACCCTTCATTTTGATGAATTCGTATTGAATGGAATTTATTCCATTTGATTTTCAGTTACGAGAAAATCCTTAATTTCAGTGATAATTGTGGTTCATTTTCAAATACGTATTAACGCTAAGCCGCTTACATGAAAATATCATGTGTATTTTCATTCTGTTTATCCAATGCCCTTGCGAATTGCAATGCGCAAAATATTTTAAATCAAGCTTTTTAAAATAAATAAATACGATAAATCTAACACTTTCAAATTTTAAAAGTAGCTATTTTAAATATGTTTTGGTTAAAACATTTTGTTAAATCAGTACTTGAACATATAATAAGAGACGAGTTTTTCTAGAAACTAGATAACTTCGATAGCGTGTTTTAGAAATAATAGTGGCGCCATCTCTTGAGGAGTTACGAAAAGTCACAAATCAAGTCACACTAATATTAATGGTTACCACTATATTGTGATCATGTTTACTCACCCCACAGTGCAATGTGCCGCCGTCAGCACCCATCTCTCGGTTATTATGGACCCTCCGCAAAAGTGAGAATTGAACAAATTCCTCAGAGACACCTGGTAAGGGAAGCCACCCTCTGGAGCATCTTCACCACCGACTATCCGAGGAGCGTAGTTGAAGGGAATCGATGTTTGAGGGAGCAAGGATCCTGACAAATAATAATAATAGTTTATTTACTTACAATTAGAACGGTCGACAGCCAACCTATTATACTAATTAATATAATATTATGAAGTTAAATATTAAAATTTGACTTAATAAAATAATAAAGAAAAAAATAACAATAAAGAACGGAAGGAATTAGAAATAAAACTTTTTTAAATTGTTATTTTAGATGATACCATAGTTATGGGACTGACTTCTTCTTCTTATGGTGCCTCTCCGACTAGCGAAGGTTGGCTGTCAATTCCGCAAACTTTCCTCGATGTTTAGCGAGGCGAAATAGTTGGGCAGCACTCGCTATTCCCGTCCATTCTATAATATCGCGTAACCAGGATTTCTTCTTCCGGCCCACTTTTCTTTTGCCAGCTACTTTTCCCAGCATAATGGTCATCGTCTATATTCTTCTGGCCCTTTTCTTTGTACATTGTGTACTTTCCCTGGACTCAATCTCCTAACATTCCAAGTTCCAATTCTGATATCTCGGTTTAAATCGCGATTTTTCCGCCCGGGGATTCTTCGCACCCCTGTTCCATTTAAGGAACGCCGGGCACTCGGGGCTGTTTCTTTTTGAGCATTCTCCATATTGTGTGTTGACTAAATTGACAACTAGGGAAGTTTAGTGCAGTGGTTTCCCGTTGCCTTCTGCACCAGACTTTTTAGAGGTTATTTAGACCTCTAGGCTCGCCGTAGCCTCTTCCGACCAGTTGCCTGGCCGGGCATATGGTTATACCGCCATTGCTCGGTCGCCAGAGCCTCGTCTGTTATCTAGCAGGGAGCACCCGGTACCCGTTAAGGTACCGTCGCCGGAGCGCGTGCAGGTGAGGTTGGCTTGGGTCGGATAAGATGTTATTTCCGTTCTCCCCTTACTCCCCAACGGACTGAGGATATCCACTATTAAGCATTGGATCAGCATGATCGGCTGTACTCGAGGCCTTCCTCAAATTGTTAGATAAGTGCCCAGCGGTTGAGCAGCATTTTTTATATGATCGAAGTAGCAAACGAGCATGCAGTCCACCACAATAACTATTACTTCCGAGAGACTGATAATGTCCAATATGTTGTTGTTAACGTTATGTACGGAGTATTTAATATGTATTTAAGATATAAAAATAAAATAACCTAGCCTTCTTTTCTTTCCCAAAATGATGTTAATTTTATCAGCTTTGACCCTTCAAGCACGAATATGCGCGTAACACTGCTAAGGCTATAAGGCAGAAATGTTTCGGTGGTGCCACCCAAGTCGATCTCGAATGATCCTACCCTCTTCAAAATATCCTCTACACTATGTTCTAATGACTTAATTACAATTTAATTGTTGTGAAACGTAAAATTCACGATTTTATTATAACTTATAATTTTAACGTATATTAAAATTGTTGTGAAATTAAAAACACTTTTCTTTGTATACAGAAAGACAATCACTGTATACGGCTCGACAAACTTTTATACAATAAAATTGCTTCGTGGAAGTGAGGGCTTTATCTGAGTAGATAATCCGCTTACATAGGAATATGAGAATATACGGGGTTTTAGCGACCGACCGTCCGTACACATTTAACAAGGGACTTTATAAAAAATACTAGCTCATTCAAGTTTCATGATTTCTATGGAAATTAGTACACATAGTTTACTTAATCACGGTAATTCTAGTCATGAACTGTCAGGTCGGTAGTTTTTGTATGAAGGAGCATTAATCAATCCTCTTAAACTTTTGTACTTATAATATTAGTTGGTTTAAGGTTATATTGTTCGTTGAGAAAGATAGTTATTAAGTTCTACACATTTCAGATATTTTTAGTTTTACGGAGAAACTTGTTTTTTCATCGGCCGACATTGAGACATTTGATAAATACGAGCATTAAGCAATCTATGACTTTAGGGAACTTTGAGCACGGACTGAAGTTAGATGGGTGGTCGCTATTGGCTGAAGTCTTACCTAGAGATATATTAGAAGGGTTATTAAAAAGTACGCGCAATGTTGAACAAAACAAAAGCAGTTTCGATGACACGGAAAATTCATGTTTAATTAATTTTCACTTAGTCAATTATCGAAAATGGAGACCCGCGAAGTTGGCAAATCTTTTTAGCGGGTAATTGGAAAAAAAATGTTGACTTTCTAAAAGTCCTTTAAAATTAGTAAGCTTGGAAATTACTTCTTTCGATCGAAACAAAAATCCATTTTTTATTAATTGGAGATTTTATATTTCTAACACTTTATTAGTATAATTTTAATGAACGTTCTAAAAATACTGTTCAATTTTAGATTAAATTTTTGACTTTAACCTAATTTACCGACCTTATAGATAGCAACGTATCTGTTTGTAAAATCAGGTAAGAATATTCTTCTATTTAAAAAATGTCTAAAATCTAGGTTTAATCTTTTACGCAGAATGTTAAAATATTATGGATTTTCTCCTGTGTCATGGGTGCCATGGACACATAAAGACGAATATACAAACACCCAGACCAGGAACAGAAACCGAACCGACCAGAAACAGAACAGAAATCTAAACTCATCATTCACAAATCTGACTAGTCGGGAATCGAACCCGGGGCCCACTGTGCGTCAGGCCGGTAAGATAACCGGAAGATAACCACGGAGGTCGTCAAATGAAATCAAATCATAGTTTAGTAGTATAAAAAACGAAAAAATCTTACCGTGAATAAATGCCACGAACGAAAGTACACCCAATACGTTAAGCTTAATCATTTTATAATTTAATTTATTTCATTAAACTATTGAGAATAAGTGTCGTATACACCAAATGCCTCAAGGGCTTAGTATTGTTTCATCAAAGATAGTCCTTTTATAGGAAGCATTGATAACTATGATTGATACTTAGTAGAAAACTAGACTTAGACTAGCTATTTTATTAGGTGTTGCCTGTGTTTTGTAACTTGTTTTAAGTATTAATTCAAACGAGATGTAGTGCGATTTCACTTTACTCTTTTTACCCAAAAGACAGTTCTTGTTTTCCGGTAAAAAGGTGTGGGCGTGAACTTTCAAAGATTTCAAGAGAACCTTTGTGCTTCGTCTCCTGCGGCACCAATGCCACATCTATTTCTGCCTTATAACAGCAGTGTTAAGCGCTGCTGTGTTATGATTCGAAGGGTACCTATGGTAAGCAGAAAACCATGACGCGATCCTCAGAAGTGACAACGCATCTGTAATCGTCTGTCAGGTAGAACTCTTCACAATGTTTGTCAAATATATACATTGCATGTGCCCCTTTCAGTGTAAGACTTTGGGCAAGGGCTTTAATCACTCCTAGCTTCCTGAAGTTTGGAAATTGGGGGGTTGGAGGAGATTGCTAGTGGGACTTCAAGCGCGCTTCTGTACTTTGAAAAACGCGTTAAGCTGTCAGTCCGGATTGTTATCATTAATAAATAAATAAATAACGCTTCACACTCATAGCCCCACACTAGGATTCCCTGTGTCGTGGGTGCCATGGACAACACAAAGGATAAGGACATCATTCAAATTTCCGCCTCGCTGGGAATCGAACCCAGGATCCTCGGATTAGCTGTCCGGCGTGTTAAACATTGCGCCATCCGGGTCGTCATTGGATAGAGATTATGAGTAATATCAAAACATCCGGCAGGCGTTGCTTCTATCCCTATCTATTATGTTCGTTTAATTTTATACCAAAAGGAGTAAAGATTATACGAAGCTATATACCAAGTCCTTTATATCACATAATCTAGGAGGTCGGTAGTAACGTGTCCTAGGAATTTATCTTCAGTGAACAGTAATAGAAAAATATTTTGACTATGCCAATACTTTAGGTCGCGTCTTATGTCCAAGAGACAGGAGAGAGAAAATTAGAATAATAAAAAAATCTCCTTCGAATGGACGTTTTCCATCATAAAGCCTGATTGTGTTATCAGAAGACATAAAATAAAAACAAAACTTTTGCTTTTTAAATTTATTTCTTTAGTGTTCAAAACTAGAGCAACGTAGGTAAAACATAAACTTATATAAAGGCAATTCAACATAAGTGCCTGAACCTTTAGTTTGTCTTATCTTTTGATACAAATATGAACGAGCCCTTAGCAAAGTTTAAGGACCTTCCCACTCGAGATACAAAGAGCTACGTCTCAACACAGCTCCACTCTACAATTTCACAGTGTCATCCATAGGGTGATATTTCAAACTTTGAACAGTTTTTAGGTGTTGGAAAATTCCTGTACAACCTATATTTATTCCAAGTTATTATTAAATTTGATAAGTATTATTATGTTGTATTAAGTAATATACGTTTTGTTAATACATTTCATAATGTGTTAAACTTAAATTATTCTAGAACTATTACTTATCTATTTAACATTACAGTCTAAAAGGACATTTATATATTGCTATTCTGCCATGGACATCTTATTAGAACTCCTATTGGAATAGAAAAGAAAATTTAAATATGGCACAGCTTTTGGGTCTTTCTTGGCACCCACAGCACAAGAAAAATCCTAGCGTGTACATATGAGTGGAGAATCGGTCGTGTTATTTACATAACTTTTATTAATTCCTAAAAATCCTAATGCTATTCTGACTTTAGGCTAACCTTCATGTAAATTGGACTTATCAATAATTGATCGCAAAACCATTCAAATGCCAAGTGCGTACCTTGAGCACAATTAACAGGGATTATACTACGGTCGTTTAAAAGTAGCTCTTCTTATCTTTCTACATTATTCAGGTCAAGAATTTCTACAAGTACTATATCATTGCGTTTCTTTTAATAAATATATTTTTGTGCTCCACCGGATTTGAGGTAAAAAGTACCCTGCAGTAGGCCGCAAAGTTCGGAGACGTATCCATAAAAGTTTCCTCAAAATCGATTCGCCTGTAAATATTTATTTATTTTACAAGTTTTCGTACACGATACAGTGAAAGAAGGGAAAGCATCTATAGAAATAAATAAAATTGAGGTCTCTTTGTGATTTCAAAATATAATTTTTTTACTCAATGCGTATACACGATACCTATAATGAACATGCAATTTAAAAAAAATGTCTGTCTGTCGGTCTGTCTGTCTATCTGTCTTTCTGTCTGTCTGTCCGTCTGTCTGTCTGTCTGTTTGGCTGAGGTAATATTCTAAACGGCTAAATCGATTTTGTCGAAACTTTCACTGAAGAATAATGAAAGAAGAATGACCATATTACCATTCAAGCCAGATCCGAATCAACTTTTATGTCTAAAATTTCCTTAGGATTCTTTTCATATTACTATTGAGAACAGTTATCAATATTGTTCGAATTGATTTTAACTTTTTGAAGTTTGTTATTTTAATTATTGGCAGGTTTTAGTGCTTTACAATTTGTGGATATTATTCTTTCTTTACTTTAGACAGCTGCAGAAAACTGAATCTTAAAGTTTTTATTGTTAAATTATATCAATCCAATATTTAAAATAAACTTAGTGAATTTTAATACGAATTTGGAAGCAGAAATTCTAGAATATTATGGCTTATTTATTTGAAATCACTTGGATCAAGAATTCTATCGTGATCTTAACGATTTGTATATATACAATTTTATTGTTGTTAGTTATTTGACCTCTCTCAGTTGTAGGAGAAGACCCGTGCCCAGCAGTGGGACATAAAAAGGGTTGCAGCAAGCAAGTTACTTTACCTTTAGCAATTGTATTCATTTGAATAAAATAACCATTACATTTATTACACTTAGGTATAACCTTAAAAATACTTATGTTTTGGTCCTTTGAGCCAAATTCTTGTATATACATAGGACTAGGAATGAATTTTTAAAATTTCCTTCTAACCTTTGTAATATAAGTGATAAAATATTAATATTAACGTTGTTTAAGCAGTTTATCTTTTTGGTCTTTATCTTGGCTCTATTTATCTAGCCCGTAATTTAGGAATTTAATAAAAGTCCTATTAAAAGTCTATCGTGAGCCTAGATTGAAATAAACGCTTACAACCTACGGAGCTCATAATAAAATCATTTGTTTTAAGGCTTTAATATAATTCTCAGCTTAATTAGGCTGGCATAATAACTCAAATAATTGGAATGAACCTTTACCGGAAATAATGGAGCTATTGTACGGCTCAATACGGAGTAAAATATTATTATTTCATTTGATTTCAGTACTAGATTTTATCCGAGATATATTTTAATAAAATTGAACTAGAAATCTAGTATGGCAGGTATTGATGGTAAGTTAAAGCTGCGTAATATGAATAACCCCAATTTGGTCGATAGTTGTACCTGTGGTTGACCACTAATGTGTTTATTATAAATTTATATGCACAGACTTAATTAAAAATGCAGAACCACTTTTTTATGAAATAATTGGTTTATGAAAAAGTGCCTTAGAAGAAGAATATTGGAATTTTGAAGTTAAAGTTGCATTCTGGAAAGTACCTATTGCATAAAGGGTCTTATTTAAAGTCTCAATAATTTTTATTTATTTATTTAATTGTATAAACTTACATCTATCCTTACAACTATCGATAGTGAAGGCAATTTAACTTAAACATTATCATTGTCAATTATAAATGCCTATTTATTGTTAATTAATAGTACCTAAGTGTAATTGTAAGTGTACCGGCAACCACATCCCTTCGGCAGTTTTAGATTAATTATCACTAACTTTAACAGTGAAGGAAAACATCGTGAGGAAACCTGCACACCTGAGAGTTCCTAAAAGTTCTCAAAGGTGTGTGAAGTCTACCAATTCGCACTTGGCCAGTGCGATGGACTAAGGCCTAAATCCCTCTCACTATATGAGGAGACCCATGCCCAGCAGTGGTACATTAATGAGTTGACGACGATATAGTAACATACAAGTACCTTTTTGTTTACCTGTTGTTTTGTTTGTTTTTTTTAGAACCTTCACTGGAGTCCTCCAAGCGCGCCCAATGGGCTCAATCCCGGGCGAGCGCTATGCTCACCACACCATCTGGTGCAGGGCGGTATGCGACCCCACGTACCGTCGTCCTTCCCGGGGTCGCTGAACAGACGGTTGGAGCTCCCACTCTAGCTACCCCCAAACTCCGGACAAACATACAAGTACCTACCAAAGTTACAAATTACAATTACACATATTATGTTAGGAAACACTAAATATAAAGAAGTGATTATATATAGTATTACCACTTAAACACTTAATGAAATCTCAACATTAGTTATTTGATTTTTCTTCTGCATCTCTGTGCAGTGGTATTTTAGTAGAATCTTCTGATTTCAGATATGTAGACAACATTTAAGTAATTTCTTTATCTATTAGTTGTGACGTTTAAGAGATTTTTATTATAGTTTTGAGGCAGAATTTATCATTTTAATTCTGTGGCACCAACTGTAGAACTAACAGGCATGGCTTCAATACAAAAGATTATCTGCCTAACAAGACCTGTCTGGACCATCTATGGACGGGCTTTCAATCCTTTCAGGGAAGAGTTACTAAAATTTCGTTTCAGAACAAAGGTGTTTAATGGATGCTCGACGGTACTCAAATTTGAGTTAGGCTTTCCATTTTACGTGTTTTGAAAATAAGTTGATTTTGAAACTCACCTTTTAGTGCTCTGAACCGTAGCCTTTATACTTATTGTATAGTAAAATTGAGTTTAATAAATTCTATTTTTGTATTCTAGGGATTTAAACCGCGACTAAAAGGGGGCTTCTGAAAGTTTTCCCCTCGTAAAAAAAAGTCATCCGTTAATAAAGTTTGATGTAGTTAATAATGTTGACGTAATAGTCAAAATAGTAATTAGTTATAATAGTAAGGTTCAATTTTTAAATTTCATAAAAAAAACTTAGATATAATTATGGTCAAGGAATATTAAATATAGTGTACAACGTCGCTGGCAGAAGCTCGGATAAAAACTAGATATTTAATCACGTTATTTAGTCTCCCAGATACTTAAGTAATAATCAGAGCAAACATGAAATTGTAGGTTAAGAGTTTTGAATTTATTAACGAATTATTGAATAATAATAAATCAGGATAAGCACAACATAATCTAGATTCTACATATCCTGTTAATTGCCTTTGATTTAAATAAGCGTTTAATTTTAATGAACGTGAAAGGGAACGCGATGACTTTCAATAACGGAATTTTGTTTTAGAATAAAATCGATTTAGGTTTTCAGTTGAAACGCGATGAGCTCAGTGATGCGTATCACATTTAGATGATAATGACGTTGATATGTTTCCGTTTGATTTATAGTTCACATTTTACTATTATGCTTTCATTAAGTCATTAAGTCAACTTGAATGTTTGTTGGCAATTTATCTATACAAATAAATAAATAAAATTGAAGTGTTTGTTTGTGATTTCAAAATAACAACTTTTTACTCAATGCATATGAAAGTATACAAGATACCTACAACAAAAAATGCAGTTATTTTTTTTTTGTCCGTCTGTCTCTCTGTTTGACTGAGGTAATCTTCTAAATGGCTGGACCGATTTTCACGGGACATTCACTGGAAGATAGCTGAAGGTCTAAGGCGTAATTTCAGCGTGATTTCAGTTATGTTTAAATATGTATTCCTTTTACTTCTTAACGCGGGTGAAACCGCGGGGATCACCTAGTTAGTGAATAAAATTCGATATAGATTTCAGTTGAAACGCGATGAGAGCTCAGTGATGCGTATCACATTTAGATAATTAAATGACGTTGATATGTTTGTGTTTGATTTATAGTTTACATTTTACAATTATACTTGTAATTCCATTAAGTCTGCTTGAATGTTTGTTAGCAATTTATAATTAAATATGTTAAGCTTGATTGGGTTACTTTCCATTATGGGTCTTATGGGGGAGATATTTCAATGAAATGGGTGACCTAGTTCAAATTTCAGTTGTCTATGGGGGTTTAAATAATATGATTTATTATAGCAATGAGTACAAAGAACGGATGACATTATTTTACCGCTGAAGTGCTCCCTTAAATCACTGGCTTCTGGATGCACCGGGTTGCGTAGTCGATTTTCTAATATTAAAAATTAGATTACATTTTTTCTACAAATCCTTTATTATTGTATAAATAAATGTAAATTAGTTATTGCATCGTTATAAACGTAACTTTCACTGATATAGATTCGTTTAGAATTCACAGACATGTAGATTGTATTTTAAAAAGAAACTAGTGATTTAAGATTTTACATGTCACAAAAATGGTGTATTTTTCTTATTTTGGGTTATGTTCGTATTAAAATTAATTACTGGTTGTTTCATCACAAGAAAATATGTACTTATAGCAATAGAAATATTTATTAACCAAGCAGTGTTTAGCTTAATAGTTTGCGAAAGGTGCCTTTAGCTGCAAGCTTGGAAACAATTAGAACGGCCCGGGTATATCAAGCGAAGTTTATGCTCCGAGAAATATCGGAACAAACTTCCTCTGAAATGGTTTCTAGCACTAACGACTTCACACGTTAGTGCTTAAGATAAAATTGTGCATGCATTTGGTTCCGTATTCGTATGTCAAATGTGCTGTTTCAAGTACAACAGCGATTAAACATAAACATTTTATTATACTTTTTATTGACGACCACCATG
>DWPV01002249.1:0-17743 GCA_018251915.1 Urbanus proteus proteus
GAAAAGGTTTACAAAATATATCATTTGGGTCCACGTCCCCTGTTCTATTTTTTGGCATTTTAGGTATTTATTAGACAATACACAACTTGACTCATGCGTACTTTGGATCAATTGCATAAAAGTAACGTTAGAAATGTGATGTCATGCGAATTGACATAGAGAGAGGGTACCAGTTATTACATAGAGTTATTATCATGTTTAAATATGTATGTTTTTGTTATTTCTCTAACGCGGGTGAAACCGCGGGGTTTCAACTAGTTTATAATATAAAATATAAAAATCATTAAGAATCCTGTTACACATTTCTGACCTGATATAGATGTTAAAAATTCAAACGACTGCCGGCCGAACTTTGTATGAAGTCATTTAATTCTTTTTTGCGCTCCACCAACATGCGAAGCTACGATCAAAGAAGCATTAGGTATTTCAACTCTTAATTTTCACAGAGTGGATAAAGTTCTCACGGGATTTACAAACCTTCACATACATTTTAATTTTGTTTACTTCTATTGTCGACTGTTTTACCGCCCATGGTTATCTGCCGTCACACGTAGGGATATAAACAGATCATTTTAACTCAAGATATATTTTTGCACGTATAGAATTCGATCTTATAACCTATCCATAATTAGAACCAGATAGGTCAGTTAACGCATTTGATGTCTATTTAGGCCGAATACGATAGTTCAAAATACGAACCTCATTCCATGGCACGAAGACAACTTGGGTAGATCGCTTGAAGGGAGCTCTTCCGAAATGCAGCGTCACGGCGCCCCCTCCGTTCACCAGCAGATCGAACCAACCATCTTCTCTCGTTAAGGTGAACCCTTCCAGAGGGGTCGAGGTGGACACTCTCACACCCACTAACCCAGAGCCCAGTGACGTCACTACTCTGCCCCTTATCACGGCAGATCGGCTGCAATTAGACAATGTTGATGATGGCACAATTCTACCTAACATATTTAATATATTATGTACTTATTTTGAGAATTTATACTTGGCTACGTGAGAAAAGGTATCGGGATGTGATCAGAGTAATTTTCAACTTGACTAAGATTTTTATGCAATTTTAATGCGAACTCAGAAACTTCAAAATGTTAGAGTAATGTAAAGAACTCACGTAATATCGATACTTTACGACTTGATGATTATTTATGGGAACTATTGGATTTTAATAGTGTGCAAATATAACTGCTAATATTAAAATATACCTGTCTACTATTCCATGGTAACGTAGGTACGTACCACTTTTATAATACTTAAATATACTACTTTTCACTCAACTAGCAAGGTAAGTTGGAACTAATTTTAAAAAATCGAAAACCATTTCGTCATTTATCTTTCAAACTCTACCTACATTGATTCTACGAATCCCAGTATGATAATAAAGTAAATAAACATATATATCACAAATGTAAATATTACAATAGATAAAAAGCGTAACACAAGACTCACAGGACAAGATTTAGGTAACTAAACATGAAAACGCATGCACACACTAAAATACGTAGTAGGTATATAATAAACATACATATTATGCCTATCCTCAATTAAGTAAATACAAGTGTATGAAAGGTGCTACCGAATCTCTAGCATGATTATGCATGAAGACTGTGCATCTAATTTTATATTCAAGAAACAATTATTTCATATCGTCTATTTGAAAAAAATAATATATTGCAATCATGCCAGTGGTTCAGGTAATGTTATAAGACTAAGTAAACGCACACTCCTATTGGATGCTAGGTCTTACCTCGTATTGAAGTGGTTCCAAAACATACTGCGCAGCGGAAAGACGAGAAATGACATAGAATAAGTAAGTATCGTTAGATACAATCATGTTAATTTAGAAGAGGAAAATTCGGAACCGGTCAGTAACAGCGTCTAAACGGAGCCTCGGTCGATGATTAGTAACAAGAACATGCAAGTGTCGACTGTTAGAAACCGATCGGAACTTTCTGTTGCTTCTGCTTCACATTTCAGATTTAGATTAAGTCCAATCTTCGCAGAACAGGGTGTAGGAAAAAGAAAAACAAAAGTGATACACTCTGATGTAAATAAAACATTAGGATCGACTGGGGCACAACATTGCGTATCTTATATAATATTATTGATTATTTAATAAAACAGATATTATGAAGGGACCATTTGAGACGTCAGCATTGTATATAACTTCACATATCGAATGGTCCCTGGCTTTCGAACATGACACCGAACACTCATTCTCACCTTTCGTTGAAGGTCTCCTGCTTGGCGTAATTTTGAAGACTACCTTCGTCGATGAGGAACTTCATCCTCTCGAAGAAGGAGGCGGTGATGGCGGGCGGCTGTTTCCTCAGCAGGATGTCGGTGGGCTTGGGCGACGACACGCACAGCTGGCTGCCCTTGCAGGCGGCGTTGTGGCAGCACTCGGGGTCTTCGCAGTCGATCAGCCCATCTGCATCCAACATTAATCATCTTCGCAACTTTCTTACATGACGACCCGCGTGGCGGAGTGGTTACCATACCGGTCTGGCGCGCAGTGGGTCCCGGGTTCGATTCCCGGCCAGACAGCTATCTGAATGGTGAGTTTAGATTTCTGTTCTGGGTCTGGGTGTTGGTCTTTGTGTGTCCATTGCACCCACGACATAGGCGAAAATCCTAATGTGGGGCTATGAGTGTAGAAAGCGTATTTTTTATCTACATACGATAATAAAGGTAAAATTATTTTACACATAGTATGTAGCACCCGAGCGTAAAGGTATATTAATTAAGGTTTATGTGCCCTCCCAAAACCCGACCAATTTAAGTTATTTGGGTGTTAATTGATTCGTCTCACTTTACTAGGGGTTTTGGGATTATTAATTCCGCGAAGAGATAATATATTATGTCAAATGTTATACCTGCCCTAAACTAACTATCGTAGTTAGTTTGGCAAAATTGTTTATCGAATAGAAAAAACATTATTTTCCACGTCCAGTAATGCATTGTCTCATAACGATATACTACGTAATATAAAAGCGAAAGAATACAAACACTGACTAATTATCGCAGATCCTGAGCTATTGTATTGTATGTATAAAATTATAAAATTAATAAAATACTAAGTTATTGATAAAATTATTAAATTTTATTTTATTACGTAGAGACCGACAAAACAAGCCCTCCACCTATAAGGGATATTTATATTGTTTTGTATTGTAGGTTAGGTACACCTTAAAGCTAATGAATGAAAAATTAACAAAAGTGGACAAAATAAATAATTATGTTTATACCTTTGTCGTTGTCTTTGGAATCATCGCAGATTTGTTCTTTTAACGTAGTGCAGTCAGGCCCGTCCCAGCCCTCGAAGCACTTGCACTCCCAGTGGCCGTCGTTGGCGACTCTGCACTGACCGTGTCCGGCGCATCCTCTCGGACAGCCCTCGAGCGTGCAATGCCTTCCGTTCCAACCAGAGACGCATAGACATGTCCCGTTCTTGCATTGTCCGTGGTCACTGCATCGAGCGTCACAAAGCTTCGACGTGCAGAATTCTCCGGTCCATCCTTGGTCGCAAGCGCACGCTTCGCCAACGCACCTACCGTGAGGTCCGCAATCTAAATCGCAAACTTCTGCAAAAGTAAAAGATATAATGTTTTGTTATTCTGTAAGTACAATATACATGAATAAACGATTCGCCATTATACCTCCTTATGTGGGTGCAATAAACGATGAAGAACAACGTTTTACGGAGTTACATATACATATTTATCATATCGTATACAAACTCTCTATGTTTAGATAAATATAAATATTAAAACAAAAACATGATATTATTGATATGATGCCTTAGCTAAATGAATCACTTTCCTGATTGTGACTTACCTTTAGAACAGTCGTCGCCAGACCAGCGTGCGTGACAAGTACATGTTTGCGTATCAACATCAAATGAGCCATGTCCGGAGCAATCCGGCAAACACTGTAGAGCGTCCTTGTCCATGGTGGCACAGTCAGCTCCCTTCCAGCCCTTTTTGCATACACACGATCCATCAATGCAAAACCCGTGGCCGGAGCATGTCGGGTGTGGGCAATCCACGTCCCCGCAGAACTTCCCTTTGTAGCCACGTACGCAAGCACATTTTCCGTTCACGCAGTGTCCGTGACCGTTGCAGTCAGGAACTTCGCATTCGTCGTGCCGCAGGGAACATTCCTTGCCTTTCCATCCAGGATTGCACTGACATTCGCCGTTTATGTATTCGCCACGTTGACTGCAAAGCACTGGACAAACACCTGCAAATATAATCAAAGCGTAAGTTTCATCAAAAAATATATTCAAATGGAAATGTTAAGAATAGGCATCATACATACTTTCACTACAATCGTCCCCTCCGAACCCTGGCTGGCACTGGCAGTGGCCCATGAGACATTCTCCTTTGCCAGAGCAACCGTTGGGACAGTTGTGAGTCATATCTTCAGCCACTATAAGGATGAACGAGATCTCTTGTGGATCACCGTCGTCGTTGTACAATGAAAGAAACCAATGCCCTTGCTCCATATAATGAGTTACTTCCTTCTTCACGGAAGGCTGTAATAACACATCTTTATTATAAAATATTTCTATTGATATGTGTAAAAAAATATGTTACTAATTTCACTTCTTAGAATCTTTTTAGGTTTAGTCACCGGTCATGTTCGTTATCGTATAATAGGCCTTATGAACCGTTTTAAAACAGTCGAGACAGGTTGGTCGATTAACACGTTAATTCACCAATTCGCATTAGAACGGCGTTGTGGAGTATTCTATACGTATCCACTAGTTGTGTGGAGAGATCTAAGTCCAGTAGTGTGGAGACATCTAAGTCCAGTTGTGGGACATAAAAGAGTTACAGTTAAATTATACTTACATGTGATGCTCTCGTAGTTCTAGCTTTGAAACCACTTAGGACTTCTAAAAAGTGATATTGCGTATGCGTAGGCAAAGCGTTTCTTCTTGCATAGACACCGATTGACGCTCCTCTAGGTATCATGTAATCGAACTTCACATATGAAGCTTCCGATTGGTAGAATTGCATGTTCCAATAACTGTATGGAGGGATTTCTTTTGATAATTTTTCACCTAAATTAATTTGTTTGAAAGTTGTACCGTCTGGTGGGAACGACTGTGCGGGGAATGTCCTTGCACCTGTAACGTATTATACGTAAGCATTAGAAGATTTTTATTCATTTATAAATAATGCAAATGTTTAGACATGCAAATTAATCATGCGATAATGTGATGATGCTATGATCAGATGTTAAAACAGAGAGTTGGTAAGTATAATGCAAAATAGCTCTACAAAATTAAAATGTCACAGTATTATAGCGCATGCATTCGATCATATAAATATTGAAAAATATTTTCCCTAGTGTTTATCAACATAGCCCTCTAACATAATACACATGCAGGTTAGTCTGTTACGTTTAAGTTTCCTTGCGTAGATATCCCTACCGAAAATGAAGTTCGGTGATCATTAGTATGTTATCAGAATGCTTAATTAGAGACCTCACCTTCCAGAATAAGGATCGGTGGAGGTTTTATTTTTGGACATACACATTTTGGGCCATCAGTGGTTGATATTATATCAGATTCAGTAGTAATACCATCCGTGGAGGACATCTCAGTAGTTGCATCAGTTACTGCCTCCGTTGTGTCTGTAAATACTTCGTCCTCGTTTGTTTTGGAAATTTCTGTTATGTTAGATGTAGTTATATATGTTTGGGTAGATGAATCTGATGTTGTTTCTGATATTTCATTGTTTGTGGACAAATCTATCCCTTCAACGTTCTTTAAAGTTGTTTTGTCGAGAAGATCCTTGTAATAATCATCAGATGAATTGCTTTCACAAATTGGACATGAACACTCACAACTACCACCCCACTCTGATTCTTCCATTTTCCGTGCCATTGTCGAACTCTCAATCGTCACCGGTTTATTAAAATTGGTTTCAATAGTTGGCTCCGCATCCATTGGCGTAATTTTAACGGAAGGCATTTCGCTGGAATCTCCAACAGTAGGAACTGTTACTGTCAATGAATATAAAGGCTTATATGAAGAGTTTTGAGCATCATCTGATGAAATTGTTAGATTAATTAAAACATGTTTGGCGTTAGAGGGCACATCTGGAGGATTAGTCTCCTTTGTAATATTTACAATAGAAGGTGGATCAGTCACAATATTTTCCTTAATTGTTGTATAATTTACAACAAGATTAGTATTAGTAACACTCGGTGACGATTGCGTTATCGGCACAACATGCTCTGTATCAATGAGTGGTTTATGTGTGGTAACAAAATTAACAGTTTTAACTGAAGTTGTTTTATTTCTTACGTTGGCAGGTGACGTTGTATAGAATTTAGGAGCTAATGTCGTATCAACATTACGGGACGTGCTAGGTTCTCTGTTGTAATGGAACTTGTCAAGATTATTTTGCAATTCTGTGGACTCATTCGAATAAATATGAAGTTCTTCGTTAACCTCATTAAGCCTTGTTAGTAATTTTAAATATTGAAGCTTTTGTACACCATACGAATAAATGGAGGGAAATGCGTCATTTTGCATGTCTTCAGGGTCATATGCGACGTCGCTTTCTTTTAACACAGCATTTTTTTTAACTTCAGGAGGTCGATCCGCATATGTTTCCATTTTCATTTCATGTTCATTGCTAATTACAGTTTTATTCTCGATATTATCTTCTACAGTCGGGGTTTTAAACGTTATACTCTCATTATTATAATGCGATGCGGTAAGCGTGGTTTTATTAGTTTGATCACCAGTGTTAGCTGTTACATTACCAACATCGCTAGACACAGAAGCGTTGTTATGAACTTTAGTGTCATTTTCCGTCGAACCAGCGTGGGTCTCCTCCGATGCCGACGACACACCATGCACTAAGCTAACAGTGTTCACAGAAGGCGTAGTGATTAATTCATGCATATCTACGTTAGCAGAAGAACCCGTGGAAACAGAAGGTAGTACAGAAGAAGCATGCCCATCTACACTTCTACGATGGCGCGAGTGACTTTCTTCGTTACCTGAGCCGGGAGATGTCGAGCTTTGGTGTGGCCGGCTTGTTAAAGAATTGTTACTTGATTGCAGCGTCGTAGGTTTCGACACAGCGAACTTATCAGAGGTTTCACCGACGATGACTGTACATGGCTTGTTCTGATATGACCAGTTATCGGTGAAATAGGACGCTGTAAGTAAAAATATACGTAAGTAATCAAGGTTACAATTAGTAAGCAAGCTTAACATGTTATAATTTAAAGAAAGAAAATGTTACAATGTAATAATTTTTCTCTACCTAAGGTAAGGGTTGAGTCGAGCTGAGTTTGATTATGCATATCGTAGCAACAGGTTTAAAATTTGAAGCGGAATCCATAATGAATTACCTGACATATAAGAGGCGATGGCTAAGAGTAGAACAAACAGAATTATGAAAACTATAGCGGTGCACTTCCAAGAGCACCTAGACGAGAGGCCTTTCCTAAAGTGGAAGCGGGAGGCAGTTGGGGCGAAGTGCGGCCCCCGTAGGTTGTTCCTCACGGGGAGGACGGGGACCGGAGTCCCGAACGCCGGGTGCCGGTCGCCCCGGTCCATTCTCTCCAGAGTATTCTTTTCTTGTTTCCCGGGACTACTGCACGATGAATTCGATTTATAGTCCATAGACGGGTTCTTTTGAATATCCCCTAGAAATATAAAAGATAATGTAATGTAATTTTAATAAGCATATGATTAAAATAAAAGGTAAAGTTGAAATAACTCGTTGTAGTTCGACTTCGGCGGCACCACCGCCGCACCTATTTCTGTCCAATAACACCAGTGTTCAGCTTTTTTGTCTTCTGATCCCCTTTAGATCAGTGTTATAAGTGAATGTGTTTTAAGTATATCTCATTTAGGAGATAAGAGTATACTTATTACTTCAGGGGAAGTGTGGCCATTTAGCAACGAGAAGACTCTTTATATTATTTGGTTATTGGGTTGAGGCGACCATCTTAGTTCTCGGCAGTGGTAATAAATCTATATCATCGAAGCAAAAACAGTTAGGCTTTAAGCCCGATAAATATAGCTAGCAGACGTTCTGATACCTGAAGGCACGTAAAAGTTTCCAGAGGGCGTGCGCACCAGACACGAGGGTTCGAAGTCGGAGAGGTCGGCGGGGTTGCCCGTGATTCGGCCGTTCAGGCGAGGCATAGTGGGGTTTCGCGGTGGCACATCGGGCGGAGGTCGCGAGGCTTCGAGCAGACAACCTGCACGAATAAAAACATCTTATAAATATATATGTTTCACTTCTTATCGTTATTATTCTATCTTTATGCTGAATTGTTTGTGGGCTTAGGGAGACTCTTGGGTATTATAACAGCTGTGGCCAACCCCAGGTAGGATTCTACTTCTATCTAGGGTTGATTACAGATGCCGATGGGCAGCAGTGGCTACTTACCATGAGGACTGCATGATTATAAAAAAAAAATCTGAGAGATACTTATTACGTATTTACTTACTGTTAAAGTCAATTCTTTAATCGATAACATGATAACATAATTATAAATAAAATAAATTCAATAATAACTTCCAGTTAACAGTTTAGTTATTGCATTACACCGAAAATCGTACCATACCGTATATCAATTGACTACAGTGAAAAGTGTATTTGAGCGCATTTAACACTTTTAGGTAATTAATAGGTAGAACTAAAACTTAGCTGGTCGTGATTTAATTACGGCTCCGTCGATAGTGTGTAAATAAACAGCGGAATTTTGGCTATGGAAATTGATGAAAGATCGCGTGTTTCGGCAGTTAGTTAATAAAGGAATTATATTAGAGCGGGCGCTATTGCTCGAACCGCGGGGCGCGGCGGAGGCCTCTCCCATCGCTAATATAAGTTAATGGAAAATCGAAGTATTATCTCCTACCCCTGCCTTCCCACCCGACCGCCAGCCAACTTTTGATCCTCGACAAATTTTAAGGATTCCTTCGAGCGTTAATTAATTTATTGTAGCAGCCGATGTAGCCGCAAGAAAACTCAATTAATTTTAAAAGGGTTTTTGTGTTGTTTTTTGGCGATCGTTCTCCGTCTCGCGAAAAGAAAGCGCAGTTCTTATTTCGTCTCTTTGAAGCCGCCCCTTTCCGGCGTCGCTCTGCAGTAATTAGAAAGTAATGAATTTATATACTACCGCATTAACCAAATGAATACATGTATATACACTTCGTACTATAGGGTTATAACAGGAAATACGTATTCTGCAGTGCTACCCACTAAATCAGTGTCAATTCTAATCCAATTACAATTCAATAGGTAGAAAATGACGCACTTTCCTACTCTAAATTTATACAAATAAATAAATTTGAAGTGTTTGTTTGTGATTTCATTTTTCTTACCAAATGCATATGAAAATATACACGATACATATAACGAAAATTCAATAAAAAAATTGTCAGTCTGTTTTTGGTGAGGTAATCTTCTAAAAAGCTGGGCCGAATATGATAGGATTTTCACTGGAAGATAGCTGAAGGTCTAAGGCGTAATTTAGGCTACTTTAATTTTGAAAAAGAAAAACATTAGCGCCGTCGAGGGAGAGCCATATATAAGTAATATATGTTTAGATATACATGTATTAGTTTTTATTTTTTTACCGTGGGGATCAGCTATTAAGTTATAAATTAAGTTTGGATTGGCCATTAAACGGCATCGTTACAATATCGTTACATTCCGTCAGAGTGAGCGATATTATCAAATATAACATATTAAACGTTTATTTATAGGTTTACGTGAATTCGTAATTAGTTAACCTCACGAGCACAAAATATTGATCTCAATTGGCGCTAGAGTCACAATAATTACAATTCCGATTCGTCAGAATAAGATTTATTGTGACTTGTGAGTGTGCTACTCACGAAATTAATTTCGACTGCAATGGCTGGTGAGGTTTACTGTTTAGTTCCGGAAATACAAAGACCATGTAATCATCAAACAAACCTCACATTGATCTAAATTGTTAGCACGAATCATTTCGTCATACAATCAATCAATTGAGTCATACTGATACTGTGAATTCATTCGTATTAAGGTTATATAATACATTTTAGGGGTACAATGAGAATATCACTCTCGTCTGGTGATTGAATTTGGCGACTATAGTAAGTCTACTCTAAACAACATAAGACACACAACACAATACACCACCATTACTCTATTACAAAAAATATATAAAATAAATAGATTATACTCAAACGATGTAACATTTAGACGATTAAGTAAAGTAATAAATCTGGTATATTCGTTAGCATACATTAAACGGCCCGTAAGCAGTGATTAAACTTGCAATTTATTTAGAGTCGTGAAGTAGGGCGGGAGGGAAACTACCGGCCGTCGATCCGTCCCGCCTGGTTGCCGCCAATGAAAAACTGAATCACCGTCTCCCTCACCTAATTTAGGAGGACAAGTATAGTCATTAATACACACGTCACTCGCCGTCCCAGTACAAAATGCGGCCCATTTATATCTCGTCTCGGGGACTGAGAATTATGGTAATCGGACGAATCGTGTCTTTTGTCTGTAATGGCGGGTAATTACCGAGGTACCTCCCGGGGACGCTTCGTCTTCTGGAAGGGGCCCTGGAGCCCGAGAATTCGACACTCGTTAACCGAATCGTCTCAACTTTAAAAGGGAACGCGATTTTGAACGTCACCGTGGGATTTGTCGCCAGTAAACGCACTTTTTTGTATAGCTAAAAATTGCCTTTGTCGCCGATCGACAGTTTAGTTTACGCAACGAAAACACACTTTACTTTTTTTCACGTTCAACATTGACTATCCGCTCGAATTGTGTTACCGCCCATATCATTTATTGACGTGTCTCCGCTACCTACGCATAAAACTGAACAACAATCAGGCGGATCTC
Source organism: Urbanus proteus proteus (assembly GCA_018251915.1). Lineage (NCBI taxonomy): Eukaryota > Metazoa > Arthropoda > Insecta > Lepidoptera > Hesperiidae > Urbanus > Urbanus proteus. The sequence continues at coordinate 10,896 of DWPV01002249.1, forward strand.
ACTATCCGTTTTCCGGTTCGTTCGTTTTTATATTTTTCGAGCCATCTGGTTTTCGCTGCCCTGCTTCCTGAAACCTTTTCCAACGAAGCCGGCTCGCTTACTTATTGGAAGATAAAGGGGATGTTTCGGCTCATTTGCGGTCGACCTCGCCCCTATCAAACGTGATTTCTTATTGGAACAGGGAAAGAAGCAGACGGCATTCGTAATAGAGAAGTTGCGGTTTGCTGGAGTTAACTTCCGACAGAGCGAGTTAATTTAATCTCTATTTCTCTTTATTAAGAAACGGTCTGCGGTGAATGCGTTCTTCTCTAGCGTCGTTAGCGATCTCCGAGCTATGCAAGTTGGAGCGAGCGTTTATTTACACGGTTTACAGTCAAACTGTCAAACATATATCTCTTTCAAGTTGTTTCATAACTCAAGACGTTGATGTATGAGAGCGCACGCTCACCCCAGTCGCCGGCCCGGTAACCGGATACATTTAGGCAATCTTGGTACCAAAAGACAGCCGCACACGTGCCGACAATCTTAAACTCGTTATCTGAATCGTTTCGGGAGCAATTTAGAATTTACCCCCTTAATCGATCGCAATGCGAGTTGGAAATACTAATTCGCGTAGATTTATATTGGCGCCGAATTATAAATGTGTACAACAAGTTCTCAGTTATGCGAGGAACACTCGAGTCGTACATTCACGAAACCAATTCCCCAATTTCGATTTTAAATTTAGCACCGAAGTTGCACTGGAAACTCCGTATAATATTTATATGCGAGAAGCGCCGCGATTTATAGATGGAAAACAATCGAGAACTTGGTCCAGCGCCGTCGTGACTTCGTTTTAATTAGTACCCATTCATCGCGGAACAATTGAGTCCTCGAACAGATCCATTATCGGGAACTTTTCGATAGTCGAAAAAGGTGTATTCAAAGTTTGAGGCACTGACGAGATCGGACGGGCACTCGCTTCGGCGAATGAAGATTCTTATCCTGCAATCTATTTTATGCGAGTTCATTATGAGGTAAGTCAGGACAGTCAATATTACAATTTGTGTCTTAAATTATATTGAGAGTTTAAATGTTTATGGCGTCCTTGCAGGCATGTGGTCTTATTTTAATGATCAAATAGTTTTTTTTATCTCAATTAAAGCAAGACAGTTAATTTGTGATATGCACAGTTACCTACAGGTATCTATAACCTCCAAGCTTCAGAGGTCTAGGAAACATATTCATGACTGCTTATCATTTAAACGACATTTCTTAGGGTACACGCCCTTTTGATAATACATAATATGTTCAACGCAGCTGCCTGCCGACGCCAATGAGTCGTACACAAATAGACCATTTGAGTAAATGTAAATCTATAGGTTGGGCAATGTATCATGTCGAGTAGCTCCGCCGCTTGCCGCACTGATAAGATTACTAGACAAAGGAAGTCCACCCATATCACTACCACGACGACCGCTAAATGCGAACCTTCATTTACTACCCCCGACCCGCGCGAAACAACTCTCAAATTTAACTCTCGGGTCGTAGAGTCCACAATATTTCTTACGGTCTTTATTAGTGTAGTAACGTCACCGTCTGCTTCGTTAAAGGACAGTCAGCTTTATTTATGTCGACACACTGGCAATGTTGCCTTATTTGTTGCCACCGTTTACGCAGCTGTGTACCGAAAAGCGACCGAAAGCGTATTAAATAGAGTCGATTTTTAGCTATTGGAGCACGTTTCTAGTGCGCCTTGTTGAGGAATAACGACCTCTTTGTAGATGATTTTAGAGGTTTTTTGCGGGCGACCGGGCTCCGGGCGGGTAGTTTCCTGCCCGATAAGGAGACGATGTTGTCCAAGTCGGTACGTCACGCGACCTGCACTAATTTATGTTGCTGCGATTCCAGATATCAGCCCCGCGGACGCCACCTTGCACCGACAGTGAGACTTTTTTATGGGCCGTTATGTTAACGAGCTGTCTAGCAAAACAAAGAGACATTTACAATTTGCATACCACAACACAGCACCTCCCGTTATAAAATAATATAAAACGGTACGGTTTATTAATATTAGACGCTTAGCTCTAAGCTGTTTATAGTTTATAATAATTATAATAATTATGTTGCTGTAACGTTTCCCAGTTCACCATATTCGTTTCAGTAGGTATACCCGTTATATTATTATTATAACTTAGTAATAAACATTAATAACACGTTAATAAGTTACGTAGAACACATCAATTATATCATATCATAAAAAATATAATTGATGTGTTCATAACCTAAGTCCACTAATTTTTTTTATCTATTAAGTAAGGAGTTCTTTTCATTACTAGTTCAAAGTAAATCATCGTAGAAAAAGAAGTTGATATTAGGCGAGAAGCTGCAATCTTTCAGTTTAGAAAAATCGGCGCTCCTTCGTTAGAGTAAATAGGGAAAAACAAAGTGACCAGCGGTGAGACGATTATGTTACCACGTAACCGAATATCCTCCGACTTTCAACGTCTGCTAATGGCCGAAACAATGCCGCGGCACCATCAATCTCACTATCTCATTGTACATATTTCTTTGTCTAAATCCATTAAATTAATTACGGCCATTCAGGGAGCGAACTCGTATTTATTAGGCTCGTTATCATTCATCGCATCTTTCGATAGCGATGTGGCTTTGAGTTGCCTTGATCGATGCTTCAGTTACATAAAAACGGGGGGCCAAATTAGCTGTCGGCGAAAGAATGCAGTTACTGCCGTGACTGATTCCCGTCGACGGATTCGAGGGGAGGCGATTTGGTGAGACAAAGATACATAGGTGTCATCCAGCCCGTCGATAAGGGAGCGCCAATTGGGAAATTCCTTGCGATATTGAACGAGGTGCGAGTGGAGGCCTATGCGTCGTATTTATTACGTAGCTTTATCAAGATTTGCCGAGCGAACAAACAAAAGATGCGAATGAGTATCCTTGTGCACCGTTGTTAGAACCTTTTGGAATCTATACAAATAAATAAAATTGAAGTGTCTGTGATTTCAAAAGAACATTTTTTTTAGTCAACACATATGAAAGTATACACGATACCTATAACGAAAATGTATTTTTTTTTTGTTTGTCTGTCCGTCGGTTTCGCTGAGGTAATCTTCTAAACGCTAGATAGCTTAAGGTCTAAGGCGTAACATAGGCTACTTTAATTTTTGAAAAATCCATTAACTCGCGCACTACGCGAGTGAGAGTTGGGTGAAATTTATGTTTGAATAAGTTTTTTTTTACCTTTTAAACGCGGGTGAAACCGCGGGGATCAGCGAGTTAATATTAAGAAACTGAGTGAAATATAGTTTATATCACATCTAGGTCTACATTTTAATTTAATGTAAAGGACATGAAGAACATGGAACATGACGTAAAGGACTGTGAAAAAACATTTTAATTAGCAACAAAGATTTAAAAAAATGTGTCGTTTGAGATCTATTCGGCTCGTATGTTTTAAAATAAATTAGCTATTAGAATATTATATAGTGATTATCAGATTTAATCAGCACTAAGATGTATCTTGTTTTTATACCTTTCTAGCCATAGAGAAGTAATGAAGACTATAGTCGATTACTACACGTCGATACAAACTATATCAAGTATATCTGATGAAGCTTAACAAAAGCTATTCAGAGTCAACGTGGCTTAGGATACGATACAGTTTAAAGCTGGCAATCTGTGCCGCAAACATTTAAACAGGATAACGACATCGTGGGCGAACCCACTGTAAACGTGGTCCTTTGATCGACCTAGCTCGAGATGCCTGATAACCGACAAAGCTCAGCTTCATTAACCTTTACTCGTTGAAAGCATTAATTACACTTAATAGAAACAAACAAAACTCGAACAGATAAATGGACCGAGATAGTTATTTAATTGTCTCATCCGAGCTGCCGAGGAACGTCGGGGATACAATGGGAGATAAAGAGTTGTTTACGGGACGAGCGGAAGCTGCGTGAAGATGGAAGTTGGAAAAATCCAATTTCTATTGCTATTGTAATCTCCGGCCTGGTTTATGAAAGCTACAATAGTATGCTACATTTAGTTAATGCTACTTCATTCTGCAGAAAGTGTATTACGCGCTTTGTTGTGTATGTTCTTTAAATTCTACTTCTTTTGTCGCTTCCAAAGCGAAAGTAATCCTGAATTTATGCTACCTTTATCTAGTTCTTGATTGCAGGGTCTAGAAATACGCAAAAATAGTAATGTAAGTAATTGGTATTGGTAATGTCATTCCTCCAAGGGTGTAGGCGTTATCTCTCACACGCAGTTATGTCAGCGTGCATTTGACACGCAACGATAATTGAAAATCAAGTTTTCGAAAAACATTTGCAAATAATGCTCAATAAATTATTCAGCTATTGTTATTGATAAATTAGAGACAAGATGGAACTCGTGTAGTCGTTTCATTTTGATGAAGCAATTCCAAATTCAGATTCATTTGCTATTTTCGTCTTAACTTTTGTGAAAGTTTCCTTTTCTCATCGAGTCCCCCGTCTAACGAACGATTCGCAAACGAGATCGTGAATACAGATTAATGTTTTGTATAATTGCTTCAACAACAATGTAATTTGCAGCGAACAATCAGCGTTGGATCGGGAAACGGCGCGAATATATCACGCTTCATTATCTCTTCCTGACAACTGGAATCTGGGAGACGGATAAGGTACGACTAGACTGTATTTAACTTAAGACTGTTTTAGACGGATAATACTTAGACTATCTAGTCGAATGTTTAATTACGTAGCGGGATCGACAATAAAATTCTTTGTTAGCTTCAGCCGAATTCTTTTTATTCTTAAGGTAATAATTAAGAAAATCCTTAATTATCTTACGTATAATTTTAGATCCTTTATTAACTACGTATGTGGCAATATGTAATTTAAGGCTAAGAACCATAATCTACTGTGTGTTTGATAGCGTTGTTAACACTTATTATAATATCCGTGGAATGTTTGCCGTCTTGCGCATCTGTTCTGATCTGATATGCATAGGACGGTTCAAATGGCAGAGACACGTCAAGTGCTGGCGATATTTCCACCGCTTTTTCACCCGACACGTTTGATAGAGATTGATGATCGGTCACCCCTCGCCCCGCGACCACCGAGCTTACGCGATTACGTCGCAGAGAGGATTCGAATATATCCAAATTTAGATCGTGATGGACGTTTCTTACGCGGATAACTATCCTGATAATTCCCCGGCCTATCGCATTACGTAATAGATTATTCGATACTTGGATTACTTGGACCAAGGCTGTTTGATTGTGTCATCAACCTATTATTGTCCCATTTCTGGGCACGGGTCTTATATTATAAGGGAGGAATTTAGACCCACCGCGCTGGCTAAGAGCGAATTCGTAGACATCACATACATTTCAGAACTTTTGAGAACTTTCAGATGTGCAGGTTTCCTCACGATGATTCTCTGACCTTTAAAAGCTGTTTGTTTATATTCACAAAATGATTCAGATTCTTCATTATAATATTAAAGATCCCTTTGTGTATTTGAATAATGTTGAGTATACTTATATTCTTATTTTTAAAATGAAATTGAAAATCAAGATTCCACATTTTCACGCAGTTTCCAGCATTGGGCATTTTGTAACCACGTTACACCGCCGCCCTCTTGTTCTGAAGTGGTATTAGACACCGGCTAAGTTGTTCATTCTCTCTGGAAACAAGGGTATATACTCATATTACCACAAGTAAAATATGTTGCCTAATTGGATATGATTCTGCGAGCAAAGAATTTTTAAAGGCAACTCATCTTTGTCAAAGATAATTCATTGCGATTGTTGCAGTTATTGCAGTTAGACTTGTCTGTAACGGCACTGAGTACGTACTCAGTGCCGTTATAGACATAACAGTTTCATTTCAAGGGGTATGCTATTATAGGTAGGTGTGCAATGGTTAGGGGTGGGGTGGAGAGCTCAATTGCGGTAAAATCATATCGAGTGTTAAATAAATCACCAAGTTTCGCGGCGCCTAGGGTCGCCTCGCCTTACAGCCCCGATTCGTTATCTGCATTTTAAAATAACGTCGCCGCGCGGCCTGACGTGACATTGACAGGTGCTCGGTGTTGCGTGTGTCTGCGTTTCTTTACACGACGCCGGCAGCTCTGATTTAGATTAATCGTGCAAGTTAGCCATTTTTCACGCACTTGTAACGTACGGGGAATACTTACGTTAATATATTGGTAAATTCGAAAGTGCATAGGGTAGTGCGGGGCTAGTTGAACACTTTTTTACTTGAGCTTTAAGTTCCACAACGATAAGTCTTCATAGATTGGCTATTATACTATCACTAAAAAGCGATTATTTCCAGACAACCCTTGAGATGTACAAGAAATAATAATCGATCGTTCTATTATTAATATGACGATATGCCACCAATGTCGGTACCTACACGAATATAATTAATTTAGCGAAAGTAAACAACGTTATCACAAACAAGTTATGCTAATGTTTGCTGCGGAGTTATTTATCGAGTGTCTGTCTAATCAATCGTCTGCCGTAGTTTGTTCAATGTATTTGTTTGCACGTTATTATAATCGTAAATACAGTTGTTCACAAACGGACTGATTTGTCAATTGTTATGAATGAATGATGTGTTTGTATATAACTCAGGTATATAAGCATCTCCTTTGTTACATATAATTAACGATGATGATTTTTGTTTGCAACGAATGCGTTCTAACAAATATCTATGTATGTATAAATTACATTTAAGTGTCTATATGGAACGTTAAAATAACAACCTTTTACTAAATGCATATGAATGTATATGTTATGGACCAAGTGATAAATGCGGGCATTTTTCATAATGCCCGGGCATTATGAATAA
>DWPV01002250.1:0-17743 GCA_018251915.1 Urbanus proteus proteus
GTCCATTACTGACCAAGTAAGGATTCGTAAAGTTAACGTTACGTTAACGTTAAGTGTTGTAACGACCGTTTGGATTGCTTTCATGGCGTGTTCTTCCATTTCAAAAAACAAGGAGTAATTTAAAAAATGAATATGTGTTCTCTAAAATTAAAGGTGTATGCCTGGGATTCAAATAAGTACTTTTTTGAAAGACTCAGGTATTATTTACCGAACCTATATGAAGTATCTAATTATTAGAATCATATTTACCAAAAGTGAGGGTATTCCTGTTTGCAATTATGACCATTTTGTGATTACCAGGCATATTTATAAAATCAATATCATTACAATAAGCATAGGTGTAGAATCCTGGTATTTATGATCTGACAAAGTTACTTACCAATCTTACCATAGCTAATTAGTCACGCGCGTGTCACGTGCCGCCGTAGCCGTCTACCGCGTAGACGCGTAGAGCGACTACAACACAAGAAAGAAACGGTGTAGGAGAGTAGAGTATACAATAAATATTTTTTACTACTTTGCACTTTTACTTCCACGTAAAGTTGTAAATACGTTATTTATTTGTCATACAGCTTGGAAATAAACCATGGTGTAGTTTAGCGCTGTTAAAAAAACCCGAATTTCCAATCTGTGTCAATAACCAGCCTTAAATAAATCATGGATATAAATACTTTAATACAATGACACTTATTTTTTGAAACTAAGATTTGAGAAAGAAAGTTGACAATTTTTAATTTGAGCATTGAAAGGTTTTATTGTAGAAGGGTGTTAGTAGCGCTTGGACAGTTGTAATAATGATCGCACGTTCAATTTCGTCCATCCGTGCGAGAGGAGCGCGTGTAGTTCTGACATCCAGGAAATATTACGTCAGCGTCAAGTCTGCGCGCTTGTCGGGCATCAGGCGCGTCGCAGCGTGCACGGTGGATGAATCCTTTATTCTCGCAGTATGAAGTTCATGCAGGCGCGTGGCGTGTTTGTCGTTTTGTTATTCTATCAGCGCGTCTATCGATTTCAGCGGTCGATGCATACGCAGTCAAATGGTTTTTGAAATGTGATACGTAACTCGTCATTTTGTACCCACGTGTACCTTAAGTATAGGTATAACTGCACCAGTTTTTATATAGGTATGCGTGTGATTGAGTTTCTCAAATAAAGTTCTTTTTCTTTATATGTACTGAAATTGATGATTCTTTCAATTATAAGTTTTAAATGAATTGATCTCGAATTATATCTATTATCGATACTAACATGAGATAACAATAGTCTCAAATTACTAATACTAAAATTTTGCAGTCTATTATTTTATCCTGTGAAAACATATCTGTAAATAAAAATTATATCATTGACAGATTGTATGATTTGTAATTTGTAAGTAAATTGGTCTCGAATTATATTATCGATACTAACAAGAGATTACATTAGTCTCAATTTACTAATACTAAAATTCTAGTGTCAATTATTTTATCCTCTTAAAACATCTCTGTAAATATAAATGATACCATTGGCAGATTGTATGATTCGTCATTATTAAAGCTTGCGTGGTTTGTTTACAAATGTTCGTTGGTTTGTGAAATGGTAGAGGGTAATTTGAAGAGCCTAATTTTGTAATAGTCCATGAAATGTAATGACGCTTCGAATGCCGTTTGCAAATTTTGATTTATCGTCATCTAAATGTTCGATGATGCTGACAATTATTCATGTATTGATAATTTGATTATATTAGCATCATCAATTTGCCTTATGCATTTTACAGATCATTGAGTGTTTGTGTTGCTGTTGGTAAAATGAATTCATTCTGCTAACGACCTTCCACTTGGTAAAATATTCATGGCATTTTTTGTGTTTTATTAGATATATATTTGTTATTTTCCTTAAAAATCTACATTTTAATAATAAAAGTTTGAAGTGTACCTACTTATTTTTGAATTGTGTTTCATTTAGGTAATTGTAGTATGTTGAAGGGAGAAGGGAAGACAGAAAGATGAAATAAAATAAAACAACTGATTTAATTCGGAACCTATTTATTTCACGTTCCTTTTTTAAAAACAGAATGATCTAACTTACGTTACAATGTTACACTATGCATTACATGCTTTATAATGTAACCGTATATAATGACGACGGAAAGGCAAAACTGCATAAACACCATGTAATAGAAACAATCCTCTCTAATCGTGCAATTTAGATTTCTTATCAAATATTAAATTAATCATTAATAATAAGTCATACAAATAAATTAAACTTAACACTAACATATCATATCATAATTACACTTAAATTATATATTTTCATTAATATTCCTTTGGACTCCATGACGCTTAAACGGCTTCGCTTTTCCAAGGTCGACATTTAATTTCATAAACCAACAGTCACTTTAACGTTAGTAAATAAATAATGATTACACTACTCACTTAACGATATCAAAAACTAATTTGTGCTTTGGAAACAACACTGTACAAAATCAACAAAGACAAAGTCAATTGAGTAACAAATGTTGGACCTATACGATGTGCGTAAATATAATATTAATATATACATAGGTATACGTAAGAATAATTACATATATCAGAAAAAATAATTAAATACTCTATTGTAACATATTTATCATTACAAGTCGTGTTGCTGGCAGTATAAGTCTTATAGCGAATGTCCCAACTATACTTTTGTATGCAAGTGTACTGAAAATATCATTTTATTAACGCTAAGTTTCCTTACTTGCTAATTAGACTCCACATCGGATTATCCGTTACAGCTTGAGGCTCGGCCGCTGACACACTGAACTGATTCACTCATTATATAACATACTTGTATCCTTTCAATAATACACACCATAACATTTTCATCTTAAAACGCGATACAAAATATTATAAAATTTCCAAAATCATTGATGATTACACGATACTCTTCACACGCCCACCCTTAGCAAAGTTACATTTGTACTTTAAGCAACCCATAAACACACCTGCATAGCCCAAAGCCTACCGTCACGATACCTAAACGATTTAGATGATGTTCCTATTACAATTGCCTAAAAATATATTTCTCCCATTATGTAGGAAAAGTAAGTCCCTATACGTGCTGAATGTAAAGTGTAAAACCTTATTGATTTTACAATTTACCGTTCATTTTAACAGTCCTTAGTTTCAGTAATAAAATGTAAACGAATATTGAAAATAAATCAACAACATTCTTTAAATATTTTGACAACAAACATTCACTGAATGGACAGCACCAACATCCCTCAGTTACGTGGAATGACCTATAGTCCATAACCGAGCTTTATTTTAAACGTTTTAATATTTCTGCGAATAAATAAATTTAAGTAAAAATTAATTCAATTATAAACAGATTGTTTACGTATCAGTTTGTTCAGTCGCGAATCGGGATTATTGGAAAACCGAAGCGGGACTGAGTGTTTATAGGCACGCGTTACCGGTAAAGTAGTGAAGTGGATTGTTTGATTGTTTCCCCAGGAATTCCGTATCAATGAAATCCATGCATCTATACAATGGCGTGGTCGTTATTAAATGACCGCGACTGGAATACCATCGCTAATAAATGAAATAACAATGTTTATATTGTAAAAGGTCCATCACATTGCGCTTTATTGATTTTATCAAAATACAAACATACGAATAATTTCACGTTTTGGTATAACTGCTATTTACATTGCCCGAGGCTAAATTATGTTCAATATTTGAAACGCTTCATGTGTAAATTATTCGCAAAAAGATGCACCGTCATATGATGTTGTTGTACCTATTCTTGGACGCACTAGAATTTAGATAAAAAGCAGTTTTCTTTTTTAACGAAGAGATAACATGAGTAGCATCAATCCAAGTAGTAACAGTTACTTGTGGACATTTAAAACACTAGAATAGTCATGTTTAAATGATATTATTTTCGAGATATTTCGAGTCCATGTCATAAATTGTAACGCGCGAACCGACCCACGTGGACCGCTAAAAATGCAGTAGATCTGCGAAGCAAAGAAATTGTAAAAAATAATGACTCAATCTAACATTTGTTTTGTCAAATTTATCTGTAATAGGGCACAGTAAGGTCGTGATTTTACGAATCATGATATAAGGTCGTCTAAGATTTCCAGCGAAAAATCCATAGTGAAAACTGAAGGCTTGTTAAAACACGCACCCGTATTTTCATATAACGTTTACCTTTTCTACCTTATAGGAAAACATTTGGATGTATTGTGACCAAAATAAATTGAGAATGATATTGAGTGCTCGTACACACTATTTATTGCTGAATGTGTCAAAGCAAGCAATTGCTGCGATGGAGCAGAAGTAAAAACTTCCAAACAGGATAGTTTGTACTGTCACTAATTAAAACAAAACACGAAATCAGTTCAGTCTGCCGTTAGCCACCAATTCTTCTTACGCTATCTATTGCTCACCAAGACACTTATATACAATAGTACCTCAATAATAAACACAGCGATTATTCTAAGTACAAATAGTATAACACGTTGGTAATTAACTACAGTTACAAATTTGGTGTCTTTTGTTTGTACAATACTTTCCCGGTCAATTTACTGACGCTGGTGCATGTGTGCTTTAACGAAGTATATCTACGAACATATATGATCTCCTAGTTAATGGAATACAAGAAAAGAATACAGTAATCAGTAAACACGAGAACGTGAAAAACATTTTCGGCACACAAACACCATACATTAGCAGGACTCAGAACCTTATAGCTAGAGAGACTACGGGTTTCCCAATAATAATCGACGTCGAAATACTTTGACCCGGTTAGAAGAACAGTTCAGCGTATAAAGTCATTTACAGTGAATACGCGAGATGATGCAATTGATGTCATGGCCTAGGGTTTTTATGTCCGGTTTAAGCTTTGGCGTCGATATTACGTGGGAAGAAAATTATGCATATGCAACACTTACTTGATGACTGGTATTTTGATTTATCTTTATAGAAGGACAGCATATATCAACTGTAGCTAGGGCTTACTAGATATTTTCAGCATGAAATGAACATTATGGTATAGGCTTAAATATTCGCAAATTATATAATTGATTTCAGTGATGGCATTCACAAAACGTTATTTTGCACATTAGAAATGTATTTGTAGGGTTGTTGAAATGCCTTTATTATTGGCATTTAATTTAAAATCAAATACACAGTAGCTGGGGACCATTTCAACTGACCTCCCCTTTGCTAACTGGTTCTTGTCCATTGATTTGAATGAAACCTGATGCATTATTTAGGTTTTGGCCAATATTATGTTCAGAATACCGGTTGTTGCATAGTTTTTGCTAATATAGTAGGTACATACCAGGTCAATAAATAAAATTCAATTGAGTAAGTACATACCTCATTTAAGAAAATGATTTATTTTACCACCGTTTTCATGTTTAAGTTGTCATCGAGTATGCCTTGCATATGCTTATCGTCTACAAAATAAAGTACTTACTTGCTTATGCGCTTTTAAAACCATTATAATTATATTTTTCATGCGACTGACGCCCAGTATATTTAGGCGACAATATTTACATCACTCCAATTATTCAGTCGTATTAAAGCGTCACACGTTTGTATGGTTAGCCAGCTTAAGATAACACTAAATAGCCACTACAAGCGACACTATTGCTACATAATGCAGATAAATGTACCGTGTTCAATTAGAATACATCAGTTTCCGTTACTTCTGTTTCGGCTTTACATTCTTTTAACTTACAATTACTAACGAACTGTTTTAATTAACAGCTGAACTTGTTACGTACAACTTGTAACTCTTAATCTAATAATAACCATCAATTGAACACCCTTATTATGCAATGCCTACCTACATCAAATTCAGAATAAAATACTCAATATTCGTATATTAAATGTATAAAACATAACATTACAATACATTGATATATTTTGGATCACTTTAAATTTAAAATCTACATATAAAAACGACTTTTAAAATTATCGATTCGATAACACATATTATGCGAATATTCTAGATATTCCAATTATATGAATACAATATTTGTGTCGTCACCCGCTCGTAGAATCCGGAATATTAAGTTCCATTGCGCGTGTTGTTATCGTCGGTGTTAAAAGCCGGTAATCTCCAGATTACCGCATCAGACACGTTAAAGTGCGGAAATAGATCATAGTAAAATAGCAATAAAGTAAACCACTACATGTTTCAATAAATTTGTCTACATAACTAGAGAGTTAAGCAGATTATTCCAGATTCTACGAATGGATTATGATAAATAATTTTTTGTTGGTGTTTTGAACATTATTCAATTCTAAGGCATATACAATTATCTAAAATGTCACAATAAGGGCAAACATTTTGACCAACTCTCAATGGGCCTATGGGTTATTCTGATAACCTAAACGTAGATTTTTATGCAAACTGTTCCTAATATTATTCATTTCAGAACTTGAGAGACTGGTTAGTTTATGTAACTGCCTATTAGAATCATAAAGAAGGTCTAGCCTATACATATGACTATGAAGGTTGGGATTTGTCCGAAAGTAAACTTGGCATTTACTTTTATGATAGGTAATCAAAAATAATGAATAGGCCGGGATCCCTAGTACATTTTTTACCATTGATTACTATAATTGAATTGGTGAATTTGTATGCGTGTCTTCAAGGGGATTTGAATGGTTTAAATTTACAATTTCGTCCACTGGAAAATGTTGTTTTTAATTATTTTTAATTTGTAGATGTTCATTTTGGGATCGGGAAACTGCGCTACTATCACAGTATCAAATCTTCTATATATATAAAAATCAATTGCTGATCGTTAGACTCGCAAGAACTCGAGGACGGCTGGACCAATACTTATACTTTTGGTTTTGAATTATTTGTGGGAGGACAGACGTAAATATAAAAAAGTTAGGAATATAGCAAAAAATTGTAATTTCGTTTTCCCTTAGAAACCATTTGAATGAAGAAATATTTGATGTTCTTTCCTTCATTTAGAAATCAATTAAAATTTAAAAGTCGTCCAGAAATCAAATTAAATTTAAAAGTGAAGTTCGTCCCGTCGTTCAGAAATGATATTTGATTTAAAAACATACTTTTGTTTCATTTTTCATTTGTTTTAAAATTTAACATTGGCAATATACAATTTCTGATCGCAATCATGTTTTACGGACTTTGGCGGGAAATAGGGGCGTAAAGATGGCGTTGCTTCAGTTGAATTTTATTTATATTTGCATAATGCGGTTTAACGTATGATGTGGTATCAATAAGTGTGTTCGTGCAGTTCGTGTGTGCAGCAATTGGGGAATTCAAGTGAGAACACCACTGCTCTAAGTTCAGATTACTCAAAATTGTATTTTAGTCGGGCAACGGCTGTATTTAGCAAACAAAAAATATGTCGATCCCTTAATTAACTATATTTAATGTAGATAAAGATGTTATATTAATTCGTATTGTAAATAAGTTTCAAATTAGAACCGTACACTACAAACCTTCAGTTTTGCAATCGATGGTATAAAATGTATCAGGGATCCTAGCCTAGAAGCCTTCCTAGAGAATAGGATGCAGGTGTCGAATAATAAAGGTCATTGATTTATAATGAATCCCGTCCAATAGGCACCCCCCTTTAATGATAAGGGTAGGAAAATGTCCCAAATTTTAGACGAAACCAGAGGTATATACAGAGCAGGTAAATTTCTTAGTGAGCGTTAAGGCACCGTAACCCATGCCAGTTAAGTGTTAGTCCAATTAACAATTTAAACTGTGTTCCACAAGTCTTTGTGCACAAATGATAATGTAGTATACGGCGTTAACAGTAAGTATAGAAGAGAGCAACATGTTATACCCCAACTTACTTACACAATATAGTAGCAAAATAATTTCGTTTTTCGTTAATTGAGTATATTTATAGTATATTCGGTACATCCACAGCCACTTATTTATTTAATAAGCTTGAAATAAATACTTCGAAATTGAATTGCCAAATAGTCCTTGCGACGGATGACTATGCATTGAAAAGTATTTAGGTTGCATCCCTAAATATTATATTTACATGCTACGTCCAACAGATTTAATCAGAACAACGTTGTCATTGTCTGTCGATGTCGTCGTGTGGTGCTTAATCTGTCACGGACAGAATCTGCCTGAATACCTGTGATCTATTCTGATTTTACACTGTCATCTCCCACTTCAAGAGTAAACTACGACTCTATACACATACAAGTAGATTTAGAAGTCGAATTTGGAAAACAAAAAAGTACTATCGTATATCTGGTGTACTCTGGTACACAAGTGTTTTGATTTAAGTAATTTTAATCACCCGTGTCTTGTTTAACTAGAGGCCATTTAATTCAAACCTAATCAACATCGACAGACGTACGGTTCGTTAAATTAATGCATGGATGAGTGCGCATTTATGGTGGAACGCATGCTCATATTGCTCATTGAGCGCATAAATACACCATTTCCATTTAGCTAATAAAGATAGTCGTGTTTTTGAAATCACAATTTTTATTATTTAGGTATTCGTTCGAGACTTTATTTCAAAGAAATGGGAAATGGAATGGAATAGAAACGTGGTTACTCAGGTATTTCTGCCGACTTACAGATTTCTTGGAACGTAGTGTTTATACTGAAAATGCCCGAAGTAGGTAGGTACAAATAGCAGAAATATTTGTTGATTTATTACGATCCAGTATAGTCATCTTTAAATAAGCATGTGTATGGGTTCAGTTCCAAAGTTCAATTTTCAAAGACACGCGTAATCTTCAGTCGCAAAGTACTATTTAACTAATGAGGTTCATTGAGAATGGTCCTGAACATTTTAATATTATTACAGGCATTGCAGATATTCCTGAAGGTACCTAGACGTATTCTACACTGCGACGTGGCAAGACGAGTGTTTTAACGGCTTACTGAAAATCTAAGAACGAATCCTTAGCACATAGTGCCTCTTTGCCCCAGATTGATTTATCATATAGATTATCAATTAATACATTTAATTAACCGAGACATGCGAGTCAAATAGGTCAAGGATGAATATAATGTTGCCTAATTAATTACACGTGCATTCGGCCAGTAAACGACCGGTCGCAGTGAGACCTAAGCCACTCAGGCTAGAAACATTATATTTTTTATCTAGCGTCCGATCACTTAATAGTTAGACGAGGTGTCAGGACACAATTATATTCTCTTATTCTCCTATTTTGGGACACTTATGATTCGTTTCAAAGACACGGTACGTCCTTATCAGAAGCACTTGGCTCATCGGTAGAAATTATTAAAAAACTATATCTTTGAAGCAAGTGTGCTACGTTACAATGTCGTTGTGAAATTTTTCTCCCATAGGTACTGCTATACTGGTAATAATTGCGGGGAATGGCAAAGAATGAAACTACTTATAATATATAACCCGACAAGTGTTCAAAGGTACAAAGCCAATTTTCCTAAAAAAATTAATCAACATCATGTTATGAAATCTACTTTATCTTCCTAGCAGTTGTAGTATTTGTTAGAAATGTTAAAATCAGCCTTAAAAACATTTTGAACATATCTCGTTATGCTTTATAAGTAGTGTCAGATTTGGCCATCCCTTAATTAAAACTTTATTCTGTCTATGATGTTGTAGTCATTCGCGCGATCACCAGTGTATAACCTTAATACTATTTGTTGCCGATTCGAACCTACTCTACTTACAAAAGTTTACATTATTTACGTTGTTTAAGGCCCATTATTATCTGTATAACAAACTATTTATTTTGAATTCTCAACAATCAATATTAGATATACAAAAATACAAATCTTCAATATATTTATATTGAACACGTGCACCCGGCACTCATTTAATATATAAGTATACTATTGCATGTATAACGTTTAAAGGCTATAAGTGGTGTTAAGTGGTTAACCTTAAAAGGGGTGGTTTTATCTTCAATGACTCTGTATTCCGATTAATGTTCTATAATTTCAACGAAATGTCTCGCAAGATCTCAAAATACTATATACTTCTATGAATAAATCATCTTCCATATCACTTTATTAATAGTCCATAACCGATTAGATCATTTGTACATATCACTCGCCACAGCTAGTTATAGATCCTCCGCAGCACTGTTGCCGCGATCAACGACCATCGCTGAATGGCTGAAAAGGCACAATATTGTGGCCACCGCACCGATCTGGTACCTACTCGATAACCACAATTTTAAGAAGTTTGACATGAATATCCATGAACTCAGACAATCTGATTATTAGATCTACAAGGGGCGTACGCGTAGTGTTCCGCCGATACCTAAATACAATTATGTAGTGCAGTGACACATCGTAACATATTTTCAAAGTGAACGTTTATCGCCTAAGTGCTCGCAAAGGCAACCGGTTGGCGACATAATATGATTAACAGAGGCCGCTGTTAGTAAAATGTAGTGTGCACGAAGCCTTATATCGAATTACTTAATGATCAAATCGTGCGAATTATGCTTTTAATTTGCAGAGTAATCGCATATGCTATAGCGAATAAATTGCCTGCCATATGACTTGATCATTTTATGAATGTACGAGCAAAGAATATCCTAGTTCAGTACCTACGGCTAATTGGCAAAATGGATTCTATTTACATTATTATTTTTCGAACTACTATAGTTAAAGTAATTTGTAAGAGAATTATTTTTAAGTGTTAAGAAATCGATAATCCAATCGTGCTTTAGATTTATGTGCAGCATACCTAATATCGAGACTAATTCTAACACTGATTCTCGATGATTAATTATAATTAACGCTAACTGAATTATTCATATAGCATAAAACGAATAAATTCGTAATGTGGAGACATCTTGGTGTTCAGACGGAGAATTTCGTTCAGTTCATTGCAATCCATGATGAGCAAATAGAATAATTGACACAACCTATGGTAGGATATTACCATACAACACTGACTGCTCAAGACGGATCGGACAGGTGGTGTCGTTCAGCACGTCGCAGTTTCACTCGTTCGCGTCGACTCCACTCGTCCTCGTCATAAAATCCTTAATTAAATTTCAAGTTGCAAGACTTCGTAGCTTCAAAGGTTAAAATTCCACAACGACCATTGTCATCTAATTCACTATAAACCGTACAGCTATCACATTATTAACGAGCCCTTAAAATACTGCTAACACTACCAGGTCTAACCGTACACTCGAGTGTAAGTATATCGGGCTATATTAGAATAAGCATTCCTATACATTATGTTACGATTAAGGGATAATAAAGCGTCGAAGATTGCGTCTACGTCATAACCGTATTCATAATTATGCTACTTTTGGCAAGAATCCTATTTGTACTCATGTCCGTATTAGTGCTCGGAATTACTGAATGCCGACGCAGCGCTGCCGACTGAGGTCTAGTGCGGACTCCAGCCCTGCTTTAGTAGACTTTACGAGAAGAACCATAAGAATGTCGCTATAAAACACGCTATAAAGTTGCACACATCAACTTAGGTACTACTGTATTTGCATTCGTGTGGTCTGTTCAAGTGTATTTCTTTAGGGAATAAATAAAGATGATAATAAAATGAAATAAATAATAAATAAATGTAAAATAAACATAATAAACGGGTTGGGTTCTCCTATGGCCATTGTTTATGGTATGTAATGTTATGGTATGTAATGATGTGATGTGATAAGTAGTAGGTAATCACCATTGAGTCATATTGCAGCTCTACTTTCTTTATTCTCATATAATAGGTACTATTTATTTATCATTATTTACCTGAGGTGAATTTAAACGGGATCGGGGCAGGTGATTTTATTCGTTTCTTTCCTTTATTTTTTTAGTAAGCCAGGGAGTAAATACTTTATTGAGCATAAATGTTGAACAGGTTACAATACCAAGTAACATAGACGAATAGTACATTACATTGTTATAATAACCAACTACTTTAACATCCATCGATTCGGCAATAAATACTGTAGTAAATATATGATTGAAGTCTCGAGAAAAGCGGATTATGTACGGTCACTTACGACACATGTAAAAGTGCAACACACCGAATTCTTTCGAGTTCTTATTCTATAATAATTACATATAATAATGTATGTCGTAAATACAATTATAATAGGGCTCGAAGCTTAACTAGATTAGTGTCGGTATCTCCTAGACCTCACGCCGAGCGCCAAACAGTTGTAAAATCAATTCCTGCGAGTCCATTAGTTAAACAAATTCGGAAAACTCCACGCTCGAATACGATTGATATGTATGCGACAACGTATATTTACATAACAATTATTGCTCTATGATCAAAGTTACATAAGCGTTAAGCGGTGCACAGTTACCGACTGTCGAATACAATCACAACTCAATTTTACTTTTAACTTACACTTAATTGCGATGTGAGACTTACAATAGAAAGTCAATGATGAAATAATAGGATCCGTTTATAGAGATCAACATGTTCGAACAAAAAGTCAATGACCTCGATCAAGTCGCGTCATTATCAAAATTCATATAGTCGTGTTGCATCGGAAATGAAGATTCCTATAAACGCACCCTCTTTTACACCGTAAAAATAACGTACGATTTCCACGTTACGTCAAGTTATATAAATAAACATATTGAATTTAATGTACAACTTAAACAACACAGGTACCTATATTAAATCGAGGTATTATTAAATTCAATACGAAAGAATTTCATCCAAATATTAATAAATCAACCAGATATATTAAACTGATTTACATACAAACAATGTGTGTACATCAGTATATTTCATATTACAGTACAATAACTTAAATAAAACATGTATCTACCAAAAAAACATCCAGCAAACAAAATAATTATTAATAATGTAGTTTTTCTATCAATATGTTGGTACGCCTGTGTTATTTATATTATAGTTAAGTTTATCGATAGATTACGATCGTAATATATAAATCTATATTCAACATAATTGCGCACTAGGCATCGTTGTAACGATTGCTTACAGAGAATATAGCACTTAAGTATTTACATATTGGTCTCGTAATATACCTATTATTTGTGATCCATTACTTTAAATATAAGGTTAATAAGATGGGGTGATATGTCTCGTAGGTACAATAAATCTATTTTTTAAGTCACGGTGGTGTTCACGCTTCAATAAAGTTAAGTGCGCTGACATACAAACAACCAATACAACCGAACCAATTAAGTTATACTTTCAAAGAAGAACTACAAAGTCTTAAACTACTTACAACTGTTACAGCGCTCTACACTTTATTTCAATCGAAGGACTCGGCCACACACGCCTGTTTATTTCTAAATCATGTAATAAGCAATATTGTGTACAATCACCCATCACCAAAAGTTACATATGTACGTGGTGTGGCAGATCCCTAACTAGAACCATCGTGATCAGTCAATAAATGCGATCGCTTCTAAGCCCTAATATATCGGGCGATGACCGACACCAAATAGATACAATATACTTCATAAGTTCGTGTTAAGTGTTCAAACGAATCAAGATTAGTCTCCAAATGTCTTGACGAAAGTCATATAAATCAGTCAAGTACGGTTTAGCATCTAATCACTTATTGTTTCAAAAGTTAAAATTTTTAAGGATATTCAATCGGCTCCAATTGAATTTATTCTAATTAAGACACTTAAACACGCGACAATTGAACACACATATCTATAACGAACGAACACACAAACTTAAAGGCGCAATTGAATACAAATTGTCAAACAGCTGTCTAAAATTTAGATTTGGAGATCTCAATAGCTTTATGTATTAAGATCGAATAATGCAAGTCCAAAATGGTTCGTTATTTCTGTCTCCAAAGAAATATCTTTATTAATTTACAGGGGAGTGAATGGCAGTGTTCGAGTCGATTTTCCTACATATGTTGTGTGTGCTGTCATTTGCAAATCTGGAGTTTCCTAGTACAGAAATCAATTACACTCCATAAACTTAAAGGGTGCGCTCTCCGCTTGATGAAACTATATTGTTTGGTTTGGCGCCGGCCGTCGCCTCACTACAATACTGATAACATGCACGTTTATACATACACATACAATTTATTGTTATATTAAAATACATCTTTATCTTTGGTGTAATAGAAACGAATATAATGCAGTGTGTGGTAAACACGCGGGAAGCTTAAACGGGCAGACGAACGGTTAAAACAGGTTTTAAAAATTTCAAAAGGTTTAAGCTCCTTACGGTCCTAACAGTTTAGATGTAAAGAAAAGCGTTTACTTTGAATGATATCAGATACTCGCGACTTTTGAAAAGGAGTTAAAATATAATGGTGTAAATCTTACTGCACCACCGTGCCTACTGTTTCGCTTCTTATTTAGTTACTATTATTTATGATTATATTAAATGACGACGGTCATTACTTCATTATAATTATACAATGACATCTACAAGTTCATCACAAACTACATATATATTACCACGACACTTAACTATAAAACATTGTTGACAAGTTGTATTGAAAAGAGACAACTGGTATCTTTGCTAGTTCAAGTACATATTGGGCAGTAAATGTAAGATGCATTTTTTTGAATATTTAAGTTAGAAAAATGATAATTAAACAACCCTGAGTTGAGTACCTATCGTAAGTCCGAATGTTAGAAGCAGGATGAATTTATGGGTATTTTTATATAGATCTTTTTGCCACTATTTTTTTTAAATAATTATGTATTTTTTTATTAATTAAAATTTATTATGAATTTAACATGTAAATGGAGTGTTTAATAAACTATATATTTTTATTATATTTCGTTATTTTGAGGTTAATTACTATTAATAAATGTATTATTACTGATTATTATTGTTCCTTTTTTTAAACGATTTAAGACAGTTTTTATTACTTACGCAGAACCTCCATTTATGGACCATAATTAAGTACATCTCGCTAAAGCTAGGGCTAAAACTATCTATTATTTATTAGTATCCATTATTTCTAAGTACTTCATAAAATTTGGTGACCAGAGATCAGTAGCTTACAGCGAACTAAGCAGTCTTGAGATATTTAAGTATTGTTATTAATATATTATGGTTGCTTAAGTAAACTGAATGCAAGAGTACATAATCATGATCCATACTATTTCTCTTAGGACTTATTTCACGAAGATTGAGTTTGACACCTAACTAGAGAACTCAGTAACTAGCTTTTAGGCATGTGAGGGAAGTTATTCACCGCAGTTCATCTGGACTAGGATGTCTACCTGAACTCTGCAAGGCCAATAAAACCCCAAATACTTTGATCTTAAATCTGTTCTTATGTACGAGTAGGTATTTGGACTGTATAATAGATTAACAAAACGTACCCACGAATAGTATTGTATCTGGTATTGATGATTTTTCAGTACACAGACCAGTACATTGTCCTTTATTCCGTTTGAATATTCGATATGTTCAAACGGAATATAGGAAAATAATCGGATTAAAACCGAATCGGTATTCCCCGAAAATAGGCGCCTCGTGCGTAAGAGTGGTCACATAGTTAGTTAAATATTTAGTGGGATATCAGCTATTATAAAAGCTTTTGTGTTGAAATACAAAACCATATCAGCTTCGTTCAATTAAAATGAATTCTTGTGAAAGAGTGGAGGTTGCACCAGCATTTCGGTAATTTTAAAATCTTTTTTTAGTTTGTTAAACAACGATATAATGGAGTGTATTGATAATAGTGTATCTTTTTCGATGAACTTATTTAAAGCCAGCAATGTAAATTACTTAATTGAAATATGCATTGGCAAAATACATTTCCAATATTTTCAAAAGAAATTTTAATTACTGTTACAGAATACATGGAAAATACGAGCGCAAAATGCGCAAAGCGACTACCTATCTTTCGACGTTTACGGACTTTCTTTTTCATATTAACATTAAAATTGGCAGCTTGGAAATTATGTTTGCATTGAGAGATATTTATGTATTTACAATTATTCGTGATTTTTCTCTTACAACTGCTATATAAAGACAATCTTGGATTTATTTCAATAATTGTGAAAATTCAATCCTGCATCTAACACTCGGCAATATTATTCAGTTGATATTGCGCGCAACGATTTGTGGTGTAGGTATTGTAAACGCACCATTCCAGATTCGTGCAACTACTCGTAAATTTAAAATCAAATTGTCATTATTGCATTACATATTAAGAAAAATGGAAGAAAAACTACAGTTAAGTAGCAAATATGTAGGTTAGTTTCAAATTGTATTTACATAACACTATTTGTTTTGGGTCAAACGTACATATGCTAATTAATTTACTAAATGTAATTGTATTAAAGCAGGATATTATAAGCAAGAGAGGTTAAGTCAATTGAGGGAACTGGACGACCTGAAGGCTTTGAAATTAGATATTGAAACTGTTACCAGACAATAGGTCTGAATCTAGAGGGAATCGATTTACTGCCTGCATATGTATATGTTATACGGATGTGCCTTAAATAAATATGTATTTCACTTAAATACAGTAATGACAATGCGATCATTGAATTCGAGTGAATTGCTGGTAGTTTTTGAGTTGGATAATCAGAATAAAATAACTATTAGCCGTGTTCAAATCACTTCGCGTTATTTTTTACCAAGTTACTTTTATTTTAATAATAATTAAATTCTCCTGGACGAGTTACTGTGAATTTTTACGATATTCCTAGTCTTTGTTTCAACAATTCGAAGTTATATTTAATTTAAAACTTTTTTTTGATTTAGACTTAAGTATATACTCTTGGTTGCAGCGTATGAATAAGTATTTAGGTAGGTTTTATTACTCTCAAATTTAGTGATGTCCGTTTGAATAGCGAATGTTAGAATTGTCATAAATTAAATTTTAGACGTGACTTAGTAATTCATGGGGTTTGATAGATATTCAACTTTATTATTGAAAAACATCAAAACGAAAATACAACTTGTGTTTTCACAATTGTGGATTTCTGGTAAAATTAACCGAGGATATGAACACGGAGTAAAAGAAATTATCAGAATGTATGGAACGCTAATCTGAAATGTCGACGATGTTCGTTTATACTTTAATTACACCTACGGAAATATTTACGTATCAACTTCGAAACGACTAATATTCCATTAATCAGCCTTTATCAAGACTCGCTACTGAGTCACATTCCACGAAGACAACTTTCCTCAACTAGTCTGCTATACTACCAGTAGAGGCCCTAAATTTCCAGATCAGATACGAAAGTATAATGGAAGTGGATAGCAATCCTGTACTTTGATACTCATCTGTGGTGAAAGAGGTCTACCCATCTAAACAGACCTTACCTACAGTGAGTAGTTCTTACTAGTAAAAGTTTCTCGTTTAGTTGACCCTTAACATGTGTTCAAAAATCAACCATCTACTGATATTGTATTTTTCAAATTTCGATCTTCAATTATTAAATTTGACTTTAAAAAATGACTTACTAATATTCATTGAAATATTAATTCAAATTAAATGTATGATAACATACATGATAGATACAGACATTCATACATTTGTATAGCTAATAAACAATAACTGAATAAATTTCATTACGCTTTAAAGACAGTTAATAGCTGGTTATATCATTAATATCCACTTATGTCTGTGTCTCCACCAACACGCATTGGAGCAGCGTGGTGGAGGACGCGTCAAGCCTCTTTCAGTAGTGAAAGAAGACCTGTGCCCAGCAGTGGGATACAAAAGGGTTGCGGCAGCATGTCTGTGTCTCGTGCAACAAACACGGTCAAAATATAAAATTGCATAAGTAATAAATTACACTATAGGGTAAAAGCCGGATAGTTGCCTCGAAGGGATAGTTGCCACGG
>DWPV01002251.1:0-17737 GCA_018251915.1 Urbanus proteus proteus
GTACATATTTAAATACATTATTTTTTAAATGTCATTTTGTTCGTTTGGACTAAAATTGTTAAGCTTTTTAGCAGAAAACACAAATCTATACAAATAAATAAAATTTAAGTGTGTTTGTGATTTCAAAATAACAACTTTTTACTCAATGCGTATGAAAGTATACACGATACCTATAACGAAAATGCAATTAAATTTTTAGTCTGTCTGTCTGTTTGGCTGAGGTAATCTTCCAAACGGCTAGACTGACTTTGAGGGGACTTTCACTGAAAGATAGTTAAAGTTCTAAGGCGTAACATAGGCTACTTTAATTTATGAAAAAGCATTAGCGCGCGCTGCACGTGCATGCTTCCGTCACGGAACCGCGAGATATCACTTACGTTTAAATTTTTATCTTAATAAATACGTAACTCATAACATTTAAATATGAGAATACTTCTTCTATTTGCCTATTTACAAGTATGCATTTTTAGTTGTAAAGGACTATTATTAACATTTTTTTCAAGAGCGGAGATAGTGCTAAGTTAGTTCTTTTGATCTGCATGCTTTCAAAACGCCTTGCCATTATATACTTACTTATACTTATACATTATATACTATACTTTTCCTGTAATATAAGCCACAAGCACGTTAACGGCAGAAAAACTGCAGAAAGTTAATCCACGTATGCGACACGCTTTTCGATCCGTGTATCCGTGTATTTTTTCCAGCCATTCTATTAAAATTATTTCCTTAGACGAATATCTAAAAGTAGTTTTCCTCACTAATCCACATTCAGTTAAGGTGAATTATTATTTATGTTTGTCTTATTCGTTAAAGAGGCATGATTTCAAACATTTCCCTAGCCCTTAACTTAATCTTAACAGAGTATAAAACAAAGTCGTTTTCCGTTGTCTGTCCCTATGTATGCTCAGATCTTTAAAACTACGCAAGTTTTTGATGCAGTTTATTTATAGATAGAGTGATTCAAGGGGAAGGCTTATATAACGCGTGCATTACTGCGAACAAATCTAGTTTTATAATAAATGCCAAATTCACTCACTCATGAGTGAGAGCAAGATAACTTTGGTTGATATTACTAAATTAAATCATAATTTAATTCAGTGATATCAACCAAATTGTCAACGTTTCCTACTCAAACAATGTTCCAACTACTGCATAAGACTACTTCAGGCACTCCAGCTCCCATAATATCCCAGAATATGTAAAGCCTTTTAAATCATGATTCAATTCAGTGATATCAACCAAAGTTGACGTTTCCTCCACTCAAACATTGTACCAACTATTGCATTAGGCTAGTTCAGGCACTTTAGCTCCCATGATATCCTAGAATATGTAAAGCCTTTTACATAATTAGTCGTTTCTCCGCGCTGAGTCTAACGTAACCCTCCTGTTTCTGAGTTAGCTAATGAGAAAATGTGTTGCCCGTCTGTCCTTCTATATAATAGTTTTAATAGCACCTACGAGGTCTTACTCAACGGTAATAAGAATTCATATCTCATTAGTTATTTTAATCAGAATTTATTCCGCGATGTGGTGTAAGGTTCTCAGCATAAATTTATATCTTGGTGGCGTGAAAGTATGAAGGAGGATGTAAGATTCTAGGATCTAGATGAAGATTTAAATTTATTTACGTTGAAATAAATGGTGTTGTTATGAATAAGAGATTTTCTCGTTGGAGTTATTTTTAAAAATGATATAGTTTACCGAAATATGCTTTTAAAATTCCTGTATTCTATTTTGCGTGTGTTTGTTGAATTTATGTTAGTGTATTTTTTTATATGATCATAGTATCAAATAAGCATGCAGCCCACATGATGATAAGGACCACTGCCATGGACTTCTGTAAAATCAACCCCAGATAAGATCAATTTCTACTTGAGGTTAACCGTAGATGCGTTGCTACCTCTGATGACTAAGTTGGAACGCCTCTGATAAAAATGTCTCCCTTAGCACCCCCTTCAAACCAGAATAGGCAGAAATAGTTTAGTCGGTGGTACCACCAGAGACGAACCACAAAAGGTGGGAGAGTCACCTTTAAAAAGGTTACGTAAACTATAAAATCGAGAATCGAAGGAGTTACAGATGTCCATGAGAGGTAGGAACAACTCACCATCAGATGAACTGGATTCCCATTTGCAACTTCCTATCCATAAAAAAATATAAAGGCAAGAATCAAACCCAGGACCGCAACGTGGTCAGTAAAGGCACTTGTCGTAAAATAAAATAGTCAAAATATCGCTGGAACGTAAAGCCCGTCAGTTGTGAATATAACTTTGGAAGTTAAAAAAGAACGTTGCAATATTTCAGTATCCTAGGCCTCGGGTTTCCGCCATATTTTGTCAGGATAGAGTTTTCCGTTAGCGGCAAATAAATTAACACACGATTGCTCCTGAAACTCACTAAAACTGAAATATGAAGCTGGTTTATTTTGAATTTTGTTGATGTTTTATGTCGAGCTGTTCGTCTTTTTGTCATAGTTTTAATTGGTTAACTCACACACGTTGAAGCGCATAGCCCTGCGGATTGCGTAGATCTTATCCGATCTACAAAGTTAAGCAACGTCGGGCGCGGTCGACAGATGGATGGGTGACCGCTAGTGGTAAAAATTTCATGCGTGTTTCCGTGCTTCGGAGAGCACGTTATGCAGTCGGTCCCGGTTGTTACCATTAGATAACAATTGAACGGTTGAACGGCTGAAGACATATACAAGACATTATATGTATTGTATATGTCTTCACCGTTCAACCGACATATATGTACATGACTTCACCGTTTAACCGACAATACATCATTAATGTGTGGATTACTATTTAAATAGATAGGTACTCTTCACTCGCGCCAAGATATACCTTTAAAGATAAACCCAGGTTTACATAGTGATCTAATATGGCGCTGCAACGTTCCCTATACCGTCTCGTATGTTTACTCAAGGAATATCTCCAGCGCAATATTCTATCGTACATTGTATACCCGGTGCATTCCTCATTTACTCCCGTTGTTGACAATATGGAAATTAGTAGTCCCTGGTTTTAATAAAGACGATCCTCTTAGTAAGAGACCTGTCGTACTATCGTCTTATTAATAGTTAACATTTGATCTAAGTGTCTTATAAAAGTTTACCTAAAACCAAGCAAAGAAGTGAAATCAAGGAATAGTTTTTAAATCAGACTAACTATCAAGCTTTGTAGTGAAGAAGCGAGAGAAAGATCTAGATTACGATTTCATCTGGAGTAATAGATTACTTACATCTTCTTGAATCAGGTGGCTTGTCTATAATAAGTCGATCATAATATCCTGTAAGGTGAAATATAAGGTGAAATATAATTTGAATTAATGACACAAGTTTTAATTGTATAGAAAATAATAAGCTTACTTTATTTATGCTGTCTTAATAAGTTATATTTTTTTAAAGATAGTTCAACAGCCAAGTTAAACTAATTGCACAGTGGTCGATTTTACATTTTATTTGATAATAGACAAGAGAATAATACACATAAGTTAAGAATGAATAGTAATTAATAAAATATAGTTAGTTACTTTTTCACTGTTATCCAAATGATGTACTTTATTCTTAATTAATCAAGAATATATTAAGTTAGTTCACGGTTGAACAAGAGAGACGTAGTCGTTACTTCGGATAAGTTGCGCTAATATTTGCATAGCGTTATGAACTCTATTTGAAATGCATTGGATTTTGTATTTAGCTCTCTGTAGTTTATTTTTGTTGCGTATGATGTAGGAGCATTGTTGATCTTGCTTGAGAGTAGTGTTTAATTTCAAATATATTAATTTGTACTTCACAAACATTTTGTATAAATATTGTAAAAGTTACAGTGATATCGTCAAAATATTGCCATACTCAATTATAATTTCACAGTTATGTAACGTAATGGGAACGTAGTGTCGGTATTAATGTATTAATTCATGGCAATAATTCATTTTACAAATATAATTTAAATATTTTTCAACTTTATCACATTCATAAGTCTTCAAAGAAATCTATCATCGCCCAATCTACAAGAGGAACGGTGACGTTATTTAATAATTCCAACCTCATTTTATTTAACAGTAAATTTTATTCCAAAAGTCCCCGCTAATACCTTACTTTTTACAACGAGCTTACGTTAAATTCCATTAATTCGGCCACATAAATCCCGTTTCGGACCACTGGGTATCAGCAAGTGACGCGGGCCAGTTTATAATGATCCCCAGGATTTAAAACTTGGTGATTCATTCCGTGTTTGTATTTTATTTGGTTAATTCAAAATTTAAACTGAAAAGACGTCACGTACTTTGAACCACTGATCATTATAATTTTGTAAAAATCTTAATTTCATTAAATATTATTCTTTTTTACTTTGAAGTCATGACTCTGGCCTCGTCAGAAATCACCAGGATGCGTATCAGATTAGTGGTCAATGGTAGGATAATGTAATTGATATATCATAGATGTCCATAGATGTCCGAATCAAAGAAACAAGAATTTTTGATTTTTTTAGGTTAACTCGATGTTCAGAAGTATCTTTTGGAAAACCTACAACATTACATGAATAGGGGATTTTGTTTTTATATTCGCTCTCACCGTGAACGGCTATCCTGAAAAGAGACCGGTTTTCTTATTGATGTTACTTAAATGGCTTCAGGTGTATGTAATGTAGTGAAATGAAATGCATCCGCATTGAATTTAACCATGTCGCAAAAAAAATCGGCGCTTGAAAAGTACTATTTTTTCAACACATTCATATAGAGTAGATAGCTATCTTGCTAGATCACAAATTCTTGTAATAATTAAAATGTCTAAGTCTACATTTATTTTCATTTACATTGTACATGATGATATTGAAGTCGGTATTTTTTTGAAAAAACAAATACTATCTAGACCTACGACTGTTACCAACTTCGAATAGTAAAATTTGTTCATCCTTTCAACATAATAGTAACTAGAAGCAAATGAAAATATTTCAGAAAATAACTGTTTACTCTTCTTTTTCTGTCTAGCACAGCTGGCTGAGCGCCAATGACTGTTTACATCACCCCGACCCAAGAGGGGTTTTGGCAGGGCTGTCTTAGGAAACTCCTACTTCTGACGTCACTGCGAATACTACTGTCTTCATATTCCTACGTACGCTACTATTTTTCTAGGGTATCGTTACTTTATCGCAGTTGTAGTGGGTTTTGTTATGAGAATTTTTTATACGACATTTAGAAAGGTTTGACGGATTCTATATCTTCACTAAATACTATCACAAATTTTGAACTAAGTGATGTAACATTAACGCAACAACTATGACTATGACTGTACATTGAAGATATTTAAAATGTCTGACGGATATCGTCCATATTGTTAATTTTAAACAGATTTTTACAATCATTATTGTTATAATGCTCTACTTGCCGCAAATTTTGTATTCACCCAGGATTTGCAGAGATAGTCATCAGAAAAATTTGCTAATGTTGTAAATTTTAATTTTGTTTTTATTATTGGTAGTTTTGTTAATTTTATGATAACTGATATTTTTACTTACAGAGCTATAAATAAATATTTCCATACTAAATATTAACGTCCATTTTACCAATGTAGGTAATCAATATTATAGTAACCCTCTAAGAACTTTCCATTTTACGCGGCTTATGTCAGGTAATGTTCTCGCGTGGATCGTAAATCTTCTCAAATTAGACCCTCTCGTCTCATAAGCTGAGTATGCATAGTCATAAACAGGACTTTATACTAGTCCAGGAAGTATTAAAGTAAAATAGTTAGGTACGGAATACTTTGTACTTTCCATTATTTTTATATATTCATTTGACATAAAAAATAGCTGGTGGTACATCTGTTGGCAAGTGGCTACTGCTGTCTATTTGTGATCAATTTCAATGAGGATTAGAGACCTACTGGTAGTCCGATACAGATGCGTTACTAAGTTCAGGATTACTCCTTTAAGTTGTCTCTTCTGGTAAACCAGGGATAAGTCCTTCAAATCAGACATGCTATTTTTATAAATGATTATATTATTGAATGATTTTTGTTTAAAACATAAATATGTTTATGTTAAAAATGATTGTATATTAAGAATAATTTTCCAGTCTGTAAAAAATTCACTAAGTAAACGAAGACACACGGCAAAATGGTTACGCAAACCGAAAAATTGATTTCAGAACTCAATTCCCTCGGAATTGTTGTTTCATTGCAGGTTTTATTCAGGTTTTCATTGAACTCTAATACTTTTACATATTGAACGTTCCATTCAAGAAAATAAGTAAAATTGTTCTGGAAATAAAAATTTCCTCTCAACGAATCGTTTCTCAATATCGTCCGTGTAATAGCGTTGGCTGGATCGCAACGTTTCCTAAGACTAGTATCGAAATATCTTTCATTTGTACGCGCTATTTACGTAAGCAATAAATTCTGAACGGAGATGGTGCGGTACTCTTGTGGTTTTTTATTAAGAAATACTGGGGTATTAAAAGGGTTTGAACAGTTTGCTAGAAGTTATTGTTGGTTTGAAGGAAATATTTCCGTATTATGTATAGTGGTGTCTTACGGCTTGTGATTCTGCGAATTTATGCACGTACCTCAAATGATCAAGGACCGTCTCGAACTTCGCTAAAGTTTTTCCAACCGTGTGTGTTAATCAGTCTTCAAATTTCTCTTCCCACGATCCATGTGTGATCTGGTCCGCACCAACAGTATTTTCACGGACCGTGGAAAGCCAAAATTACATACATATATCATGTCAGTATATTGTCATTGTGTATATTATGTGCCACTGTGGACATTTGTATTACATAATATAGCAGTAGAAATAGCAGGCATGTAGCCCGCCAGATGTTACGTGGTTACTGCGGCTTTATATGAGTATCTTATACCTATATTGTCTGATTCATATAACAATATGCATAGTTTGGAGACCACCATACTGCTCTACAAAAATATTTTTAACATAAAAAATAAAACCGATAAAATAAAATCAAACCGACTTCTATGTCACTTAAAAGTTAGAAATAATTTTAGTTCTTTCGAATAAATGTTATGTTAGTACATAGTTCAGAAGTCGGCCTCGTATTGACATAAAAAATACATACATCCGAATACAGTATACCGCCTCCTTTTCGAAATCGGTAAAAACATAGGATATTTCCGAATATGATCTCCGAAAAGCTGGTCTAAAAATTATGAATCAATTTCGAGTCGTGTCTTGTATACGTGTATGCTTTCATAGCTAACGAAATCTTAATGTTTGGTAATAAGTATCATCCGATCCGTGAGTAGGTAAAAAAAATACATACCAGACCGTATATAAATTATTTTGGTACATATTATTTTTAGTATGTACCGAAATAATTTACATATAAAATCAACAAATAAATATGTACATTTAAATATACGATTCACAATATTCAAATGATATTCGTGTGAAAAATCATCAGCTCATACAGTTGTTCTCGTATATTTGTAGATAATTTAATAGTGCAAACGTATTTTAGTTGGTAAATTTTATCTTATACCGTATCAATTACAACTATTTGGCAAACACGCAACAATTTAATGGTGGTAGAACTCTATGTGGTTCGACTCCGGCGGCACCACTGCCACATCTATTTCTGCCTTATAATGACAGTGTTAAGCACTGCTGTGTTCTGGTCTGAAGGGAGTCGTTCCAACTCAGTGCTCACGGGTAGCAACGCATCTGTGGTCAACCTCAGGAAGACCTTGATCTTATCTGGGTTTGATTACAGATGTCCATGGGCAGAAGTGGTCACTTACTATTAGGTGGACTGCATGCTCGTTTGCTACTTCGATCTTATTAAAAAAAACACAACTACTTCGCTAACAAACAACAATGAAGACATAAAGTTCCCAGTACCAAAAGTATGCGTGTCCAGTTTTATCTATGGAAATAAAGGGATGTTTTACGCCATGCTTTACAAGATGTTTATGAGGCTGTATATTTGGCTGTATCGTAACGGAGACTTCCAAAGGATGGGCATAAAAATGTAGCCGCATTAAGTAAGCTGGATAATCTGTACACACTATGGGTCGTTTTATAGAGGCATATGTTTTTATACTCTTCAATGGGTATTCTTTTTCCTTGAAAAAATAAAAATGACTATGTTTTTACATAACAATTAATGTTCATTATTCGTATTAAAAATAAGAGTAGGTATATTACAAGTAGATAAGTAAGTAGTATTAGTTAGTAGGTAGTAGTAAGGTATATACAATTTATGTCCTAGTTACGCTCTAGATATAATTATAAGAGTAGGTACATACATTCTCTACATCACCGCATAAATGTATGTGTATATTGTATATAATTTATGTGTATATATTTACATATTACTTTATGATTGTAAGATCAGAAGCGCCTATGAACATGTATTATGTCAGTTGATGCTACCTCTGAACATTACGTTGGAACTTCTCAACTCTTACAAATCACTCGAAAAACCATTTTGTAATTGCTATCTAGTGAAATTCCAAACTTATTATGAATAGTTACAGAGTTTCGCTTACTATTGATTTAATTAAATGACTACTAGAAAAAGAACTATTATAAAGCTGTCATAAGACTTATACGACATGTTTTCCTACAATCAACACCCTAAGTGCGTAGTGACCTCAGTTAAGCCGTTATGTAGGCAATAAAGACGTGAATAGAAACAGTCGATAACACTATATGAAACGTGCAAATGGAGTTGTTTTTCTATGATAATACGTTTACTATTTGTGTTTTTGAGTAATGCTCTGTCAACTTTGTGTAGGAAGATCGTATATTTTGTAAAAGCTTGCTGAAAGAAAAATTCTAAGTATTACGTTAAAGTGTAGTTGGTACTTGTTATGTCATATTTTGTACGACATTTCGTTTGTGAATGTTTAATTGTATCGTCACTACATAGTATAAAACAATGTCGCTTTAATGCATTTTTTTAATAGACAGAGTAATTCAATAGGCAGGTTTATATGTAATTTAATTCGTGCGAAGCCGCGGACTAAAGCTAGCTTTCTATAACGCTTTATCAGGTCTACAATTAAGCCTCTCTCGTGATAACTTCACTAAAAAACTTTTTGGATGTTTTCAGTTGCATGTTAAATTTTACATAGATTACCTTTATAAATATCTAACACATTCATAATTCTTCAATAAATTTCCAGCGTGTTCACACTTTTTGATACATTGTCTATTGATCAAATTGTGTATCGTTGCATTTAAAAAGAAAACATAACCGTACAATAAATAATGTAACAAAATCACATGCGTTCCGTTTATAGCTCAAAATGTGCCATAAATTTCATTTTTGATGTCCAATCTTTTATTTTTGTCCGATAACACTTTTGTCATCAGATTGCGTACAGCGATTATTGTTCCTATATTGAAATATTTTCGGTATTCACTTTGGGAAACGGCAATAAATATATTTTATTACTCTTTTATTTATATGTGCCCAATGTTCGTAGCATTTCAGTAGCCAATTTTATGGATATCATTAATAATGATTCTTTCTTTGCTTTTGTGGATATGAGTAACAATGCAGTTAACGCATTGGCTATTTACAACAAAATGATAAACCTAGACGAGATAAATAAAATAAACCTTCTCGTATTAAGTAAATCACATGCTCTGATGGAGAAAGTAACTACTAAACGTATATTCGTGATTCATATAAGCTACCGATTCCGTATAGTTGAGTGAAGCGTATAAGCTCATGATCGGATTGTGGTTCAACATAATCTCTTTACAATTGGATACATCAGGAATGGACCAGTGCCTTAGATTGGTTATAAATGTACAAACGTAAAGTTGATCTAAAATCTGCACTATGTACATTTTGTTTTTCTACCTAGTTTTTTTTGTTCACTTTATGGACTTCTTATATCGAATTCAGTATTATTATTCTCTTCTTCAGACCATAAATTTACTTTAATGAGTTGTGTTGTTTTCACTAGACATGATTTATTTTTGAGGACGTTTCTTTCCGTCGATTAAAATATTTATTAAAATAGGCTTAATGATAATCTTCAAATCATGATATCTTCAGTATACGTCGTTAAAACCAATTATTAAATGATTATAATTGCCAAGAAATAAACTTAACTGGCTTAGTTTATCAAGCTTAACTGTACAAAACTTAGGAAATTAAGTTGAAAACTCCACTCCCTAGTTTAATAAGAAGTAAACGAGAGGCAATTAACAATTTTCTTCATAAAGTCAATGAAGTAAATGCCGGAGCATTCAGTGTGGACATTAATATTTCCTGAGTTTTAGATGCTATGGAGAAACAAAAAGACGAAAAGCAGGTTCACAAACACAGAGGCAGAAATTTATTATTTGATATTTGCGTGGTGAAGGATCTTATCTAAATCACTATACGAGTACATGCCATAATTCTGAAAGCTTGAATGTTTTTTGGACTATATCTACCGTCAACTTTTTATACACTTTTTTAACTCGATAGTCGTTACCCGAATGCAGTTGAACTACTCACTTACGACACCGCGGTTCGCGACCCAGCTCGTTGCCAATTCAGCGTCGTCTGGCCTATGACGAATGAATCTGGAATGATGCCAGTGCAATTGTACGTACAATGAAAAATCTCCTTTATGGTTCGCTCATGCACAAAATATAAATTCAGTTACTGTGCCCCTCGTGGCCTAGATATGTGATCGCTTCATCATTTTTAACTGTGCACGGCACATTTGTAATAACAGTTTGACGGAAATGATGCCGTGGTAATTAGCTTGCTTTTAGTTTTGTTTCGCTCGAGAACTTATTACTGTAAAGCCGCCTGTAGGGTCGTTTTGACCTTCGCGGAGCTGAGTTCAGTACTCGACACTGTCCCTGTTATTTGTGCCTTTATTCTTCCATTTACATTTTTGCGTTCTAGATTTCGTAGGGTTAATTCGTTCATTAATATGCGGCTTTTATAACTTGGCTCAATATCTCATTTTACATCACTGGAAACGTGGCATACGCTTGTGGCTGTTCCAGCCAACATTTGTTGATCCGTTCGCGTTCAGACCAATTTTTTTTTAACCACAGCTTCGAATGGCCTCAAGTGGTCGACAGATCTCGTTATGCTGGTCTTTACGAGTAGTCACATGTTACAAAGGAACTATGATGAAGGCCCGTTGTTATTAGAGACGTCGAGTACTGAGCCTTTTTTATTTATACCGACCCAACAAGGTCACTGCGTAACGATGGAAAAGGGATATTTTCTTATCCCCTCAGGGAGGGCCATAAAAAATCTCTCAGATTGTGTTAGTCTTTTTGTGCATTGTGGAATGGCGTGAATATATGGGTTGAGTGATGTGTGAATGACTTTGGGTCGCTACGAGGATAAATGAACAGAAGTGATGGGGGTACCCTGAGTGATATAACTCGAAAATATATTGAATTTTTTTGGCAATGTAATAAGTTACTTGGTGGTGACAGCCCAAACGTATGAATTTAAATCTCTCACACAGAGACTTGGACCTACAGATGTGTAACAGCTAAGAAATATATAGTGAGAAAACTTACATTATAATTTTCAAACGTAGAGGACGTCTTTCTTGGCTTTCTATGATATAAACCCTTCTTACTCTGAGTCCAACATCGGAAGAGTATTGAAGTCGTGATAAACATATCAGACTGTTGTGATATTTGAGGAAACACCGGATTATTGTGATAAAGAAGAATACGTCAAAATATTATAAATATTACAAAGTCAAATCCGACATTCAAGAGGTATTCAAAGAAATACGAAGAACTGATTTCCGTGGAAATAAAGGAAGGTGGAAGTATCCAAGGAAATGGGTGTCGTAGTATTTTTTTGATAGTTAGTTTGTAAATAAATAAAGATGTAAAATATGACCTAAATTCCTTACATACATTACATTATCATGACTATTCTTTACATTATCAATGATGTTTTAGCATTTAAATTATTTAAAAGGCAAATGGTGGTTCTGAAGTGCCATGTAATTATTTATTAGTTGTTTTAGTTTCTAAATACTAATTAACCTGTCGTGTTAGTATTTTTGCGAAAATAAAAAATGTACTTCTAGAAATGACGTGTTCCATCAACTTTAATTAATATCATTTTTCTATCATTTAACCATTCATCAAAACATTCGTGCAAAACTTACGAAAGACAGCATATCTTTATCACTCCAACTTCTAATAGTAAATATACCAATAGCTCAGAACTGTATCTCAACATAATCGCGATTATTTTATATTTCAGGCCATAACCGCCATAAACGAGCGATTACGAGCTCACCTAATTTGTGACGTCATGTGAGTCTGCGCTGTTATTTGGCTGTTATGGTTTTATGGGTTTTGTTTTATGGGGCCATAATATAGTGACAATGAAGTTTTGTACCGCACTATTAGTTCTGTACGAAGCTGCATACATTTAACCTAGTGTATGATATAAAAATATAAAGGTCTCCAGATTTCACAACTATCATCATGAATCTATTTCTATACTATGATGAAATCCGAATGATGAAAAAGAGTGTATCCACGTTTCGAAGAACACGTTTAATTTTAGAAATATGTTACAAATAGTGTCATAGAATATACAATACCTATTTAAATTAAGCTTCTTTCTACGTTTTTTTAATAAACAACTGAAGTAATTCATTCATTATGATATTCCACTGTATAAATAGGCTTCTAGTAGTTTCCTACGAATTATTTATCTTACCATCCATAATATCTTTCGATTTGGTCAATCAATTCAATTTGTCCATCCGAAGTTGCCTAATAAGTAACACAGATTACTGATGACAAACTAAACCCAAGTATCTAATTCAACTACAATATTACTTACTAATACCAAACTTTGTCGGTCCACGATCAATAAAACTTCATACAATATATGTATATAGGTATACGAGGGTAATAATTCCCCAACCCGCTGTGTCACCTCTGACCGACATCAAACAAAACCGGCCCAAAAGTTGCGCCTTGTAGCATGACAAGCAACGCAGTACTGGTCTGATGAGCAATTAAACTTTGTAAATGAATCAGCGTGGTCAGCGACTAGTTGACAGTAAAACCTAGAATCCTTTTTAAGTATCACTTACTGTTTCATTTTAATTAAATCGAATCAGCTGCCTTATGGATGATGTTCTAGTTGTGGGAAACAAGCTAAGCGCAGATGTGTGACATTAAAAGAGATACAGCACAAAGGCACAGAACCCATTGGAGTGGCACCATTTAGGGTAGACCTAAGCCCGGGCAGTAGACCTTCAAAGGCTGATAGATGGATGGAGAAGCGTTTGAAAGGAAAGTATAAACAGTTCACGGTGATTAAAGCCTCTCTTGGCCAAATAGATAGTCTCGTAAAGCATGTTTTGCATTGCTTCATTGCAGCATCAATTTAACAATGAGGAGAACTGTCTGGAAAATAAAGACCTGAAATGTTAATCCAATAACAATTTTTTTTACTCATATCATTATAACTTCGATTAGCCTTTAAGTTTTAATTTAAATTTTATTATATCCCAAAGAAACAATAAATCATAATAAGGGTGTTAATTATCCCTATTCTGTCGTCACCTCTGACCGGTGTCAAGCCCAACCAAAAGTGTGGTGTGACAAGCAACGCACTGGCTTGATGAGTTATTAAACTTTATAATTGGATCAGGGAGGTCAGCTGGCGCAACGAGGGTCACTGGCATACCATCAACGATGTTTGGGTTAAGTAAATGTAAATTACCGAGATTGGATGTTTTCTTGTTGAAGATCTTGAGACGGAAACTTCTCGTTTCTGATTACAGGAACACGTATAGTTTAAAATGTTTCTATATTAGGATTGTGTTGTTATTTGACGACCCGCGTGGTGGAGTCATACAATTACCGTACCAGTCTGACACGAATGAGTCTCGGGTTCGATTCCCGGTCAGACAGATATCTGAATGATGAATTTAAATTTCTGGTCTGGGTATTTGTGTATTCGTCTCTGTATGTCCATGACACCTACGACACAGGAGAAACTCCTAGTGGGGCCTAGTGTACAAAACATTTTTTATTTTTGTTCTAGATTCAGCATTGCGATAAATCAGGGTGCATGACACAATATGCTTAATTTGATTGTTTCCGTGAATTGGTGACGTATCGTATAAATTGATTAGCTTTATAATAATTAGTACTAGTTTGTGCCATTAACCTACAGCATAATAAGACGTAATTGTCTCGTTTGTGTAGTAAATTATTGGACAATTTCATCCATATAGGCATGTACGATGCCATGTTTATTTACAATATTATGAACAATGGATTAGTGTCCAACCTTTAAAAAAATATTATTATAAATATCGATTACGTTATGATAAAAAAAAATTAAATACTCTATGTGAAGCGCTAGCATATTATAATATCGATCATTATATGCTGTAGCATATGATGATCACAGACGAACCAAAATATAACAGGATATATTTTTCAGAAATATGACCAAGTATTCTAAACGTAGTCTTAACGCAAGCGTTATTATTGCGGAAAACGTCTAACTTGCTTCAGAATAAAGCCCGTTTCACTAAAAATAATTTCCAACTAAATTAACTTCCAATTGCAGGATATTAGACAGTCTACAAAAAAGTAATAAAGGAACTGGAGCAAGTCGAAATTTCCGTTATTACCAACTCTGAAAGAATCCCCCATTAACGAGGTACAAGTCTTGCGAGACAGTGGAATGCAATTTTATCTGTGCCCGAGTGTGAAGCCTTCGGTAATTGAAGTGAAGTCTTCGGTAATTAAAGTTAAAGGAATCTGGGAAGTTTGGCGCACGGAAGGAAGTTAGTTGGTGTTACGCCATTACAGTAGTGAGTAATGTTGTGCATTGGTGCAACTTTGTGAAACTATTGTGTTGTTTCGTCGACAACTTCCGAAAAGTTTTGGCGCTAATGACAAAAAGGTCGCGTCGCTTGTTGTTCGACATTCTGCATTATTTTGTATGCGAGCGCTCGCCTCGGTTTTTTCAATTTGTACGCAGGAACTAGATTTTTGGGATAAAAAGTAGCCTATGTCATGCTCTGTAAAGTTGTATCTGTGTGCTCTCGAAATTAGTCCACTATTTTCAGAGATCATCCCGTACAGAAAAACTGGTTCATATGTTTTGATATCGTGCAAAATTGTACACTGTGTTTCAGTTTTATTTGTTTGCACAGGATTTAAGGCTAGACCTTTCCAATCCGTACTAGCGGAGTAAATAATGGCTTCATATTCTTTTTCTCTTACCTCTCCCTAGCAGTAAGTCAATGGTAATTTTATAAAACGATGATGATTAAGGGTCAGTTAAAGTTAGTCATGATTGGCAAGGTAAAATTAATAAGCAAATATAATCTAAGTTCTACATATACAATAGTATCGGAATAGGCACAATGAAACAATAACAGTATCACAGTTCATATCGAGAAAGGCCTTTAATTGGTATTTCCATGCTTCGGTGGCCGGTGCGGTTAACAACGTTTACTATTAATTAATGAAGGAACCGAAACTGAATGCGGTGCAATGGCTCATGTTTCCTCCTTAATTAATACTTGCATATCTTTGAGACAAACATTTTCGGAAACTGTCAACGGTTATTCATATGGAAACAACGTGGAGGACCTAGTTTAATTTTATAAGCAACGTGAAAAAAGTCACTTGATTTTAAATGGCTAGCCGTTGACATCAATAATATTCACATAGCTACATTTGACATCAATAATAAATGCGTTGCTGCCTGAGATTGTGGCAAAAAGCGGATTGCTAATTCCGCTGTTTTTATAC
Organism: Urbanus proteus proteus; assembly: GCA_018251915.1. Lineage (NCBI taxonomy): Eukaryota > Metazoa > Arthropoda > Insecta > Lepidoptera > Hesperiidae > Urbanus > Urbanus proteus. The sequence goes on from DWPV01002251.1 coordinate 15,762, forward strand.
GTTTAAAACTAATAAAAGACAATTTTATGGGACATTCAATTATATACTTATAACAAATCCATTATTATAATGACGGTCACAAGTTTAATCATTACATTTAGTACATCCTGCGGTGTTGGCTTAAGCGAAATACCTCAAACCAAACGAACACGACAACTTCATCTCAAACAAGACATCTTGAAACCCTCACAATAGGAGGTAGTGAGAGGGGCGGGACTTCATTTGAATAATACGGGCACTGTACTTACTTAGCTAGAATACTTACTTCGTGCCTGTACCCACTTGTTGTTTAAACTTCATCCAGTATTGTATTCCAATTTTACTTTTGTTATAAATTACTAGTTTTTGCCCGCGGCTTCGCTCGCGTTAATGTGCATTCGCATTTAAAACCTAATATTAGGTTTGTGTACTTCAGGTATAATTCAAATGCAATTCATTCTTATCAAGTGGCCGTAAGTGTAAAAGTAGGTAGGTTGTAGGTATAAAAGTTATTTTTCTGTCCCTGAGGAGTAGTTTATTTTTTCGGGAGCTACTATTTGTCGTATTTGTGAAGGACAAATTTATCAATTACTCATCATTCTAAGAGGGGTACTTTTTCATTAAATAAAACCAATAATAAAGCTAGCTAATAAATTCTTCACAATACCAAGTTGCAATTTAACAAAACACTCGAAGGTAACTAACGCGACGGTTCATCTCAAACAAGACATCTTGAGACACAATGGAGGAAGCGAGGTGGGCGGAGCTTGATTTGAATACAGAGTACACTTACTTAGCTGAAGAAAATGCAATATTTACTCCACTCTGCAACTAAGCCACTTATTGTAGCTCCATCCTGTTTAAGGATAAATATTTAAAACTGTTCGTCTGTTTCTAGATGCTTTATGGACTTTTGTTTTTGAAGTTCAAACACTTATTGTCAAATAATACGGAAGTCAGTACTGCAAACAACTTCAAGCTATAGAAAAACTCGTTAAATTTGATATGTTTAGGTTGGCGTGCATTTATTTAAGTATATGTTTGACATTAAAAAAGTAACATAGCAATCACATTACGCTTTATAGATCTATTTAAAATAACGTAAGTCTTGGAGTTCACACTTACAAGCATATAATGGAAATGACACACATGGAAATTAATACAATATATTTAAATATAACTTTAAAATAAAATTATTATATTTGTGTTACCAAGCATTCTTTGAAAAAAATCTTTGAAAAATTGTGCTTTTCAAAACACTGCTTAAGACTGTTCTTATAAGGCCGAAATAGGCATTATAGTAGTGTCTCCTGAGTCGCCCAAGAACTCCGCAAATTCCTTACTATCGCCAAATGTTTGTGTTGCGTGCGCACAACAAAACATTGTGTACACAACCTTAGCTCCATTTATCTCAAACAATGAACTATGATGATATCAGTAACCGGCTGTTATACATCAAGCCCTCTTAACTTTGTTCGATTGTTCCAGAGAAATTTCATTAAACTAAACCGAACTTCTCGTTCATCTCAAGGCTCGGCTTCAACTATCGAACTAGTTAACTCTCGTATCGTGTACTTGAGTTATGCTCCATGAAATTACGATGGTCTTGAGTGTTTTTAATATAAATTTCATCTGAACTTTCGACGTCTTGGAATGAAAGTTGGATCAGAAAATTTAATTAGCCCGATAGTGCGGATTCAGCTGCTGAAATTAAAACAATAAATTTTAAGTAACTAAAAGTTAAATCAACAAGTGAAACTACCCTCCTTCTAACGCAGTCGGGTAAAACGAAAAATTATATCCAATAAAGCATATTAAGTAGTGGAAAGCATATTATTTATCACGCTAAACACCCAAATATCGAAAATTTATTATTTTCAAATGTATCAAAATTCCCCCCGACCAGGTGGACTGATGACTTGAAGAAGACAGCGGGAAACCGCTGGATTCAGAAGGCACAGGACCGGTTGGAATGGTGCCACTTAGGGGAGGCCTAT
>DWPV01002252.1:0-17734 GCA_018251915.1 Urbanus proteus proteus
CTATCTATTAAAAAAACGCATCAAAATCCGTTGCGTAGTTTTAAAGATTTAAGCATACATAGGGATATAGGGACAGAAAAGGCGACTTTGTTTCATACTATGTAGTGATGTATAATACATCCTGAAACAGAGAAACAGTTCGCGTGCACAGCACACATCAAAATCAATTATATTAATAGCAATATTAATATTAATATCACTCGCATATTACTGCTCAATACCTCTTTAATGACTTAATCATGGCATTTCATAGCGCAACCAATTACAACATTAATCAATTGCAATAACGACATAAATTATCTATACAAATAAATAAAATTGAAGTGTCTGTTAGTGGTTCCAAAATATTTTTTGTTTAATGCATATGAAAGTATACACGACACCTATAACAAAAATGCAATAAAAAAATTGTGTTTGGCTGACGTAATCATCTAAACGGCTAGGCTGATTTTAACGGGACTTTCGCTGGGAGATAACTGCAGGTCTAAGGCGTGATATAGGCTACTTTCTACTTCTAAAACCCAACAGCTCGTGCTCCACACGCACTCGCGCGCCGTCGCGGGAATCGCTGAGTATCACTTATGATTAAATATGTATGTCTTTTTATTTCTTTAACGCGAGTAAAACCGCGGGGATCAGCTAGTATCGATATAAAACAAAGTGCGAATGCCTCGGGACCCGTCAAATTGTGAGATAGCGCCGAGATCATCTACTGGCCATATGTGAAATTGCTGAGGATTTTGCAATTTTAATTTTATTTATAACGAGCGGACTCGAGTTGTGAGTGATGAGCGATTTATGCAAAATGTTGGCACTTACTTAAGTTTACATTTTGTTAACTGATAGTAACTTGAAAACTCTATGATTACATAAACTAAAATGAATAATAAATAAATGAGTTCTAGGTTATGAATTAAAGAAATAATTTTTAAATCAAACAGCTCATTTTGGTTTTGAACCGTAACTTACCTTGGTACTTTAAAAATCTAAGCATTATATTTTAAAGTTTAAATTAACTAACTCTCCTTTAACAAATAACCAATGTCCTATTCTGCCAATTCTCTTTTCTGTTCTTCATTTATGTACATAAAAACGTAATCGTTATTCTGTCATAACTGTTAACTCGTACTACTATAATTTCAATACTACATATATGATTTTACTTGGAAATGCTATAAAATATTTCTTCATTACATTTTTCTTGGAAGAATATATAGTATTTTGGTAATGATAGTTAATATTCGTAATGATTTGGCACTATTTTACTTTTTTATCACACAACTCCGCATAAAATACCACAAACGGAAAAATCTTTATCAGACTCCAAACTCGCGGTATCCTCCACTTGCACCACAACCCAAATCGGCCGGACGTTCCCGCTAGAAACTGATAAACTGAAACTCGCTTCTCGATACGGATCGCTCCATTCGCTCGTCTGAGGCGACTTTAAATTAACCGTTCACGCACTCGCTACAGGAATTTTAGATTTGATATGGAGAAGACGTCAGCGACACTTGCTCGCTCTTCTTAATCTCCGTATCTAGTCGTTATTAGAGGTTAATTAAATTATTTTACGAAGTTGACGCGTCTGTATGTCAAAAGTGCATTTTTATGCTGTTTTTGAATGAGTACCTATGATGTGGTATTGTACCGTAGAGTGGTGGTCTTGTATAGCATCACTTTTTTTTGCCTTGTATGTAGGTTACCATCAACATCAATCCTCATTGCGCTAAACAATACGTATACGATCAATATTTTTTTATATTGGTCTTTGTAGGTACCTTTTAAAATTGCATGTTTATGCAACTACTGATTTTTTATAAATTTTTGTCCGTATTAGAAATTTCTAATTTACAATTTGTCATTTATTTTACTGCCGAAGTTGATGATGACTATCATCCCTCTTAAATTTATCAATTGCTGCAAATGACTCTATCGAGGATTTATTACCGTTTAACAACGTGATGAGCTGTACTCTCTGCAGTATTGTTGTTTAACGGTGTTTAGAGGCTGTGGTAAAAAGGATAACCGAGACGTATCAACTTAGTCTTTAGCAACGCATCTGTAGCCGACCTCAAGTAGGACTGTGTTCTTATCTGGGGTTGATTACAAATGTCCATGGTCGGCAGAGGCCACTTACCATCAGTTCAAATGAATGCTCGTTTGCTACTTCGAATTCGTACAAAACATTTCCAGATTTTTGACCTATTTAGTTAAAAGTTTACATAGTTGTCCCAATGCAAGTTGAATCTTTTTATTATTAACTGCACATAAACCTTTACCACAATAATAAGTCAAGCTTACGATTTATGCTTCGCAAAACCGAATTCCTCCACGTATCTTCCTTGCCCTGAGTGAATGATTGCATGCAGTCTTAGACTTGCCAAGTATCGTGTGTCGTACGAAGTCGGGTGTCATAAACTTGTATGCCAGTTACCTCCAAGTGCACGGAGGGAGCTTCACATAAAACTATCATAGTAACTTTACTAACCTCTGAAAAGATTTGCTGATAAAATGATCGTAGAGGACTTTACTTGTAACTTAGGAACAAAACTAGGAAGTCTGAAGGATAAGAAAGGCTTTTCGACTAAGACTTTTAGAGATAAGATATAATTGCAAATAAAGTTTGACCTAAAACGAATAAAGCAACTCTTTGAATAAGCAGAGACGGGTAAAAAGAGAACGGATGACTTCTTTAAAGAGGATCAGTTTAATACCAGGACAATACATCGAGTTGTCACCGCGACCGCATCGGAATGTTTAAACGAACGCGAGCATTTTATCTCATCTGATTAATTCAAATATTTAGCGCAATAAATACAGGAGGGTGAGGTGTGCGGGGGCGGGGGGGATGGCGCGGCTCGTAACGTTGGACGTCGGTGACGGCGACGGGCGCATGCGAGCAATTGCGTCAGTGTCAGCGTGTCAGCACAGGGCCATTGTGGCCTCTCCGGCCGATATATGAGCGTCGCAGGCGCACCTGATTTATCGACGACCCGAGGCCCGAGACCCGAGCCGACGCGGGACGCGCTGTCGCCGCCCGAATAAAGCGCATTCTCACGCTACCGAACGCACGCGAACGCTCCCGTCTCGTACCCGTATTTAAATGGAACGATCGTTTCTCATTCCTTTCCCCCAGATATTTTACGTCGGGTAATACGATACGACACTGTCCGGCTCTTTCTGCAGTTCGCAGTCTTTTTTCCCTCGGCCCGCTATTGTTCACTTGTCAATTTCTTTAGCTAATGCGAGTAAACGTCTCATTATGCGGTGCGGTGCGTCCGCGACGCGCATTGCGTGTTGTGACAGCAACCACCCACCGGAAGGGGCCGAGCGTCATTCAGCCGCGCACAAAACGCGAATACTTTATTCAACGAACGTCCGATGGCTAATTTGAATGGATTGTGCCCGTTTAATGGGAATAATTAGCTTTCTTATGCCGAGCGAAGGACGAAGAAATATCTCTGTTATGAGTGCTTGTACAGTTAACTTGTGTTCTGCTAGTTAACGCTTAATTAAAGGGCATTCGGTCCAGAGCACGTAGCTTACGTAACAGGTTAAAGGAATATTTCTTCAGAGATAATATGTAAATGGAAAATTGTAGTAATAAGGTTTTTAGTAATAACGCCTAATTTAAATTCATATGTATAAATCATTGTATTTTGCTATAAAACACTTCTGATTTGGCGAAGACGGCTCCAAGCTGACTGAATACAGCTAATGGCTACCCTTATCTTTCATTACAATCAAGCGTACCTAGTCTCTATACGGCAAGTAATCAGGCAATTTAGGTACCTTAAGATATTAACGAAAAAGTAAGCTGTCGCGTTCGCTTACAGCGCCTATTTTAGTGTTGTGGAGTATTTCCTTTAATTTGGCATTGGAAGCGAGGCAAGTGTGACAAGTGCGGATTGTCGGCCGCTCGCGCGCGCCTGTCACTCGTGACGGACAGACGGCCGGTTGTCCTTAGGAATGGAGGAAAAAATAAAAGTGGAATAAACCAGCATTCGGATGTGAGAGACGGCTACATAGACGACACTCAGAGTGCGAGCGAGACACCACACTTTCAAAAGACAAGCAATCTCTTGAGTTTTCTACTCGATGCTTGCGAGATATCGCCCCTACCAACAATTTTGTGCTTGAGACGTCGATTACTCTGGGAAACTTGATGTTTGACTTTCAAATAACTTACGGGAGCTATTGTTTATTCCAGCATGAGCCAACGAGCTGACATCCGCTATATCGAGCACTTATAAATATGTAGTTCGCCTTTATTTGGTGTTCCGCAAATTATTTGTCAGACGTTGGGTGCGTTAAAAAATGGGGACGAATACCGCGTTAATCCGACCTAAAACGAATTTTTAATGAATTGCTTTTTGTATCCGAAATATTTTGCAAAACGACAAATGCAGACAGTTTGTTTATGATTGTTACGAACCATTTTATACCGTCAACAATATATTCTATCATTACAATAAAAATACGAATCATTAATTCCTTATAAACAAATGCTAAAAGACGCAAACCTTTATTAAGTAGGTACAAACGTTTATAATACCTAAATAAATTAAACGTGGGTCTTATAAAAGTCCTAAGCTATTCAGATTTTATTAAAGATGATGTTCATCTTGAAAGCATTTATAATCATTATCATTTCGATGGCCATTACATTTGGCAGACCCATCTTATCTCTTAAAGCCTGAAATTAACTTCCATACAAAGTATCGAGTTCCCAACTTGGGTTTTGACATTAACATAATAAAATACTTATTAAGATGTACCTAATATTGTGTATTGGGAGCGAGTGCGGGTAATAATCGATACGGGGAGAGTTACGACCATTATTGAGTCTGTGGTGAGCGACCATACGAGTGAACAGATTAGATACAAAACTCGCCCGGATATTACACTATAATTAAGAACATTTACGTGTTAGGGGCGCCAAATTTATCGCCCAGTTTTTTGTCGATATGAAGCGATTTTGGAGTATTTATGTGGAGATCGGCGCGCGTGTGAGGTCCATTGGAGCAGTAGTCGACTTATCGTGTGGTAATCTTTATGGGCCGCGAGTTCCTCGGCGACCTGTCCACACTTAATGGCCCGATGAGATTAGTATAAGGCCTTAGACCTCAATATTTTGGGAGTTTGTTGTGGCTTTGTTTATAGCTTAATTAGACTGTTTCTGAGTCTAGCCAGATAAGGGTGTCGGGGTATTTACGATTTGATACCACGATTCTGACTTTGATCGCGGGTTTGGGCAGTGGTGATGGTTTGATTTGGTTTAATGTCATGTGTGGGGATTTCATTAAATATCACTGTTTACGACTAGGAATGTCACCTGACGGTCTTTGTTGATTAAATACAGGTTTTATTACTTTTAAGATGACTTAGTTCGCTTAGTCTTTCGGGTTTAAACATTCTTAGTTTATTTCTTTGTCTAATGTCTTTGTGATTATCAATGAAGTCTAAGTATATAAAAAATCTTATATGAGGAGTAGAGTTTCGATAACGTAACGAAACCATTTTTGATAAGAAAAATGTAGCATTCATTAAAATTGTTTCTAAAGAGTTCAAATCTAAGGCAAGCAACTCCCAAGTTTTCAAATTTATAAATACATATTTGCATATTACTATTACGCAGCCCATGCTTTACCGCTGCAGGCCACTGTGGTGAAGATTCTGAGACAATCTATCGGTAGTTGACAGCACAGTCAATTCATCCTTTCTTCTTCTGCAATCCACTTCTGGATGCAGACTTTCTCTAATGCTAGTCAATAATCACCACGCCTAGCAGGGCGCATTTTAATGACCGTAGTGAATCTCGTGAATTTTGCCCAAATCGCCTTTTACAGTTACCACGATTACTTACAACTAACGATACAATGACGTAGTCAAATAACCTAAACAAATAAATGAATCGAACTTAACCAAAGTAGAGTTCAAATCACGTACTTAACTGCCACTCAGTGGACTCATTAAGAAGATATTAATTACCAAATATTATCTTTGGAGTCATTAAATGTAACATTTCTTATGCTCGGCGGTAAGTCAAGTATACTCGTATGTATATATGTGATAAAGTAATTTAAATAAGAATGAATTCCTTTTTTCATTGATATAGATTTGACACCGAAAAAACAACGAGGCGAAGAACGCACGAAGTTACTAATGAAAGGGACCAATTAACGATGATTATTTTTTTCTCATGAGTAATGTACAGGGGGTTAGGATTCTGTAGCCTCCGGGTATAAATTTCCAGAAAGATTATTTATCTGTGTTCTTTATATTATCTGTATAAAATCGAAGTGTCTGTTTGGAATTTCAAAATAAAAAAATGAAAGTAAGAGAAAGAGGAAATTTAAAATATACAGAAAGTGAATAAAACACATATTAAGATGATTCTTGATAAAGTTCATAAAGACAATAAATGCCAAAAATATATTTAAAAGTTATGGAAGAAGATTATTTATACATTCAATCCAACCACTATAACTATAAAATAATTCAAATATTGCCACTGTATGTCTGTAGAGGCAAAACGTACTGTAATAAAAAAAATACTTTACTTTTACGCATAATATCAAATTTGAGTTTGACTTCGAAAAAAATTATCGTGCATCACGTCCAAATTCCAGCCCGTAAAAAATAATTCCAAAAACCCACACAGAAGCATCCTGTGCATCCTCGTCACCGCTGACGTGATAAAACCCGGTACTAATTCAGTCCTGTACCCTACCACCCATAGCTGTTCGCATCAATTTATAGGCTTTTAACCTAATTTGTTTCCCCTACCCCTGACCCCGCAACCTCCTACGCCTCGCCTTTATTAATTAGTGCCTCGATCCCGTCTTCGGATAATGATTTGTAATTGGAAGTTGATTCTCACTCGTTTATTGTGAGAAATTAAATCTGGTATAGCAAGTACACTAAGTACTTAAATGTTATCAAAAACTCATTTTAATCGAGGATTGATTTATATGCAAAAGAAATTAATTTTATAAACTGATAAAGTGAGTGATAGATATCTCACACCTAAAACCGGTCTAGAAATAAATTGTTAATAACCGACTGTGCTAAATTTATATCTATAGAGAATCTATAAATTATATAGATAAATATTTAAGATATATTACATCCGATCTTGAATAGGGGGATTAAAGCTTATCTATACAAATAAATAAAATTAAAGTGTCTGTTTGTGATTTCAAAATAACAACTTTTTACTCAATGCATATGAAAGTGCATAAGTACCTATATTTATTTAATATTTAAATTATAAATTAAAATTAAATTAATATAAAATACTTTACAACATCAGCAATGTAATTTACTGACGGAAAAACATTTTAAGACAAATTTCGGAACTTTTTAATGAATTCACCAATTAAGAATAGAATAGATAAGAATCAAAAATACAAAACATCTAGATTTAAATGTTACAAAAACTAAACTAGAACAAATTGCTATCTTAAATTAGCAAGTCTAGCCAAATTAAAAATGATACATTTAATAGTAGGTAGGTAGTCATGTTAATTGATAACGTGCTTTAAATAGAAATAAGTGATTAACAGCGGTCTGACCTAATCTCGTATCGCTAAAAAAGTTGAAAACTATCAACAAAACGTCGAATTAAGCTATCTGAGTTTAATTAATGTTTTTTACATTAGCAGAAACATCTACATACCATAAATCGTAAACGTAAACTTTGGCATTTTATCGAATAATATTAAAATGTTTTGCAAAAAAAATGTGGGTAGATTAGTTACAAAAAACGATCTAAGACGCTACAGTGGTGCAGTTTATAAATATTTTTGGTTGAGAGCGAAATTTTGACAAATACCTCTTAATTTACGCTAATGAATCCAAAATGAATGCATGCCCGGGTGATGGTCGACCGGCCGACTTCCAACAGAGATGCGGAAGTGTCGATATTAAGTTATCGATAATGGTGAAACAGATTTATGGGTGATAAATCTTTGATACTATTTAAGAACAAAGTATCGATAAAAAGGTCACCATAAATTCTGGAAACTTAAGCCTCAAGCGAATCATAGTTGTCATATTAAGAACGCCTCCACATCATAAAATACATAAATAAAAATCAGAAAAAATGCAAGAAATCTCTTAAATTTGTCGTTCATATAATGTATACTCAAAATATTATTAATTCATTGAGAGGAATACAACCTAAAATCGTTATTATCCCAAAAATAATCGAGATCATAACATTGATTCGCACTAAAAGCATTAAGCTTAAACTTGCTTATTATTTTTTTCGGACAATTCCAAAACAAAGATTGAATTAAACGATCCGCGTGGGTGTCTTAATACATTCCAAACAAGAGCACAACAATCATAAACATTCCATCATATTAGTTTATTTAAATTCCAAATCGTAAACGACCCATTTTAGCATTGCGCATTAAGATGTTTTGGCTTTAAACTTATCGATAAGCTACCGATCTGGTTCCATCTCTTAAGGTCGTCAGATAAACGAGTGGCCACATAAAAATCAACTCTTTTAGCCTAATCGAATTAGGCACTGATACCCATCTGTGCGATTTAACACATTTTGCATTCTTTTGTCCATCGACTAATAAAGCTGGCAGGTAGCGAACCCGGACCACAATTTACAACGGCTTAAAAGCTGATGAACTCATCGCAGCCGTTCCGATAAATCTATTGATTGTGAACTTTTGTGTCGATCGATCGTAAATAGATTTCTCGATTCAATAAATGCGTGTAAACGGCCGTGTGATGTGGTTTTATGTTTATGAGCAATGAAGTAATAAAATTAGATGGACTTAAGTGCGGTTGACAGTGTCGATGCATCTTAATTGTTAAGGCATCGTAATAAATAAGCTGATCTGAGATTTTATATTTTTGAGAATAATCTTGAGTACCCTCCTAGTAGAACTCCAGGTTCGATCCCTGGTTAGGCAAACATAATAATAAATTTTGTTATGTCCAGGTTATGAATATAGTAATCGACCCCTATTATAGTAACATAATTGATTTAAATTGAATACATTTATCTGTTGAAATAATTTCTTTACTGTGTGTAGATACAATACAATTTATCAATAGTGTTAAATAAACTAAAGGCTCTACAGTTTGCCTTAAAAAAATTAAGGGAGGGAATCCCTCCCAGAGTTACTTATTTTTTCTATCTGCCCGGCTTTTGTATATGATCGAAGTAGCAAACGAGCATGCCTCTGATGGTAAATGATGACTACCGCTAATGGACATCTGTAATCAACCCCAGATAAGATCAAGTTCCTACCTGAGGTTGACACAGATGCGTTGCTACCCCTGAGGATTGAGCTGGAATGCCTCGAATAAGTAAATCTCCCTAACTACACCCTTCAGACCAGAACACAGCCGTGCTTAACAATAGTTGGAAGGTGGTAGGAAAAATAGGCGTGGCGGTGCCGCCGGAGCCGAACCACATGGAGTTCTACCACATTTAAATCGCCATCAGCTCTATGTTTAATACCTATAACCTAACAATATCCAACCTAGAATCTTGTGAAATAATAATATAATGGTTATTTATTCAACAATCTATAACTGAAATACATTAAAAATGTCAACTTTACACGAATTTTTAAACATATTTTATTATGACATTTATTTATAGCAAGGCGAAAGTGTTGTCAGTCAGGGCATGTTATGATATTTTTATTCGAAGTTCGTGATGATCAATGATAACCCGCGTGATACTATCATGTGTCAGGACGTGTCAAATATGTTTTCTCACGGAACACGTGATGTACAATGATATGTCACTGTATGACATATGTCATTTAAGGTAAGACGTGTTAGCTTCACTTTTAGTGTTCTTGCCAAAAAAGGATCGGCCGTGCTCTAGATTAAAAAAAGCTTATACCGGACCTAAATAAGTTCTTGTAATGTGTTAGAATAAAGCTTATAAGTTAAATTTAAGGATATTTTTATTTTGTCTACGTGCGATGGTTGTTTTTGCCATTTGACCTTTTTTTACCTATCCTCCGATGTAGAAACCCTTTTTAAATATACCTATTAATAAAAACCCTCCTCCGTCCACAAATTTCTTTGAAATTGATTCAAATATTAAGTACAAATCAAAATAACCACCATTATTATTTCTGACCAGATATGCCCTGACCTCACAGATGTAATAAGGTAGAGAAGGGCCAACTGTGTAGCGCAGTGACAGAGCTATCATTGACCTTTGGTACGATCACTTCTATTTTAAGAAGATATTTCCATAATCGCACTAACCGATACAAAAGCATTTCAATTAATCTAAACGCAGACCGATTTCTGCCTAATAACAGCAGTGTTCTGGTTTTAAGGGTGTGGTAGGAGAGACATACTTTTCGGAGACGTTCCTACTTAGGGGTAGCAATGAATGAGTGGCCAACCTTAGGTAGGACTGTAGCCTCATCTGGGTTTGATTTCAGATACCATCAGGCGGACTGCATGCTCGTTTGCTATTTCGATCATATAAAAAAGACAGCTAGAATCTACATAGACTTGACAGATATCATATTGTTGCTATTCTTTGTGTTGGTTACAGACTTAACATACACACAGACACACACATTACACGCTCAATACTCCTTTGCAACTTCAATTACATAAAATATAGTAAATGCCCTCACCCCTCATGAGTATCTTCCTCATGCTCCGCCTCTGGGTCGTACAGTTCCACCTTCGGTTCCTGAACTGGTGCGCGCACTCCGTCGCACCGAGCGTCACGCCGCGGCTGATCTCCTTGAGAAGACCGGTCTCGTTCCGGCAGATCTGGGCCAGACGACCCCGGGTTCGACGGTTCTTCTTGCACACCATGCGAGGGTCGAGGATCACTGCGCTGCCAGACGCCCTGGGGATGTAAAATATTAGTTACCAATTTATACCTTTACTTTTTTTAGTAAGTCCTTACTTTGGTACTTAAAAGGAAGTTCTCCTAGGTTCGGTGACACCAGTATCTAAGTTTGACTTATAGCGGTATTATAAGGTATTGATCTGATTTAAAGGTGTCGTAAGTCCGAGATAATAACACGAATTCAACGTTCTATCTACTTATTCTACTTAGCAGGCAATTAACAGCGACATCTCTTGACTACTTTGCTACTCAATATTTACGACAGCCCAAGTACTGTTGATTGGCTCAACTAACATTACCTGAACTGAATGAATATATGATTTAATAAAAAAAACCAAAGTACTAACCTAACCTAACCTACACTTCAAAATACTGTCGTAGCTAAATAATGCCATTCCTTTGTGACACAATCAAGAAGATATTTTTAAATGCTTTAGGATTGATATTTAGTACAGTTTAATTTGATGTGACAAACATAGCAAAATCATAATTAAATACTAACATTTTCAAAGTGTAAAATTAATTGACTATTTAAGAAGTTAAATTACAAGTGACTAAATAACCAAAATTCCAGTACGCCAATAAAATCGTTGCATCTTAACAAACTCAAAGTGATGTAATACTAAAACATGTACATTCTTTGAAGATTTGTTAGTAATCAAAAGTTTACTATACATTGGGAGTAAATTATGTGAATTAAATCACGCATACGTTCAGCTCGAGCAATGGTGAGCGCATAATTTGAAAAGTCTGTTGACGACTTAACTGCTCGCGTTGTGTATTGAAACGAACAAATGGTTTAGTCTAGATTTTTTAGAATTTTTGGAGATCGGCCGTTGAATTAAATGCGGTCTAGTTATGAGTACGTTAACTTTTGATATAAAAAATATGGGTTACGTTACTCATGAACAATTTATACCTATGCGTATAAATTTAAATAATTCTTTTAACTGCTGTAAATTTATTAAAGCAGAAAGCGTTTTGATTCGTATTTTATTTTAACTGTGACATTTGAACTAATAATACTTACAAAGAAAACAATATCATAGCGTTTAGACATATATTTTAATTAAACATTTCAAGGACCAATAAAATCGCCGACCCAGTATCGCTACAATTATAACAAGACTTTCTATTTAAATCATTAGCAATCAGGTGGCATCGTTACCATTTAAGTACCTATCAATTAAAGTATCCATAGATTAAAATAAGTACCCGCTAACGGTACTTAGCGCGTATAAATTATTTTAGCAATAACAACAGAAACGCCGTTAGCGAAACGGAAATCATTCAACAACTCGTTCAATTCTAAATTCAAAATCCGAAAGTTCTCTAATTACGGGCGGTCGTAAAAACTCACTTCTACAACTAGTGTTGTTCTTACCGGTAAATATCGATTTACGATCCGCCGCTGAGAAGTCGATAGACGAGCGCCAGGTCGCGTTGAATGATGAACTGTTTACTCAACAAGAGTTCATTGTCAGGCGAGTGCGAAGCTAGTTCGAATAAATTTAGACGTGTCTGAACACTACCGGGAATCATCTACATCGATACAGATCGATCGCGCCCGAAAACTAATGATTCGATAATAGCTGAATATGTGTGTAATTGGTTTAGTAGAATTGAATGACTGACGTAGGTGTATGATATTGATTGTTTCCTATCATGAGAGGTTTTGTGAAGTGATTTGTAACAACTTTGGTGATAAATATTGGTTCTTTATACAACTTTCTACAGAAGCGCAATTCGCAATTCGCAAAAATCATTAAACTCTTTGCTACCATACTTTAAGGCATAGGGCGACTCAGGTTTAGAAAATTAGATCATGATCCACCAAAATGACCCTAAGTTCAAATTTATAGACTTCACATATTTTATAGCAATTAACCTTAATAGATTTAGTAGTTCTTTTATTTACTCTCAATAAATTCTTAATGATTCTGGATTTTAAAATAAATTAAATAATTATTTCACTACACGCAAAAAATTTAAAATAATGAAAATTTGAACCGTAGACACCAAGTGTAAAATAAAAGTTCTAATTTCGTTTTAAAGGGAAAACTCAAACCTAACAATAAATGAACAATAAAAGTAAGTAAAATGAAGATTAAAATTGTTGATGAAATGTCTTTTCATTCATTTTGCTTTCTCGTGTCACTGATGTACATCACTTGACATTCATTGAATGGGCTCCATTCATTCATCATTCAGTCGCCACCGGAAGTATAAGGTTGCTTTGATTGCAAACAGGCCTTTTGTGGATTGTGTTCTGAATGCAAAATCAAATCGAGTTAATTATTGAATTGAAGCTTTTTATCATTATGATTTATCATTAAATTTAGATAAAATAAATAACAAGGTAAGTAATAATTGCATACTTATTAAATTGTGATACGAATTTATTTCCGTTAACATAATTATAATATTAAAACTTACTTACCGAGAAAGT
Organism: Urbanus proteus proteus; assembly: GCA_018251915.1. Classification (NCBI taxonomy): domain Eukaryota; kingdom Metazoa; phylum Arthropoda; class Insecta; order Lepidoptera; family Hesperiidae; genus Urbanus; species Urbanus proteus. Next base: position 13,320 of record DWPV01002252.1, read on the forward strand.
AGGAAAAAATATTGACAGCATATTTAACGCGTTTATAGTAATATTGTATTATGCGTGTTTTACTATTTTCGCAATGATTTTTATTTTATTATTATGAGAAGAAAAAGTCGGTTATTTTTATTATAAAAATCTGCTTACGTAAGGATAACACATCTATTTGCATCATAAATTTAAACTATTTACTAAGCGACAATGCGTAGCATTAAAATAACTCAAAAATAAGTAATCGATGACTCCCAAGTAAACTACCGTATGTCTAAAAAGTCAATTTTACAGACGAGCAGTTTAAAAATATTTTCATGCACCATACCTTCAATATTAAACTTTTAAAAATATTTTTTACCTTTAATAATGTTTTTGTTCTAATTGCCTTTTATGTAAAGATAAAAAACAACTTATTAATAGTTTGAAAATATCTTTAAAGCTCTCTTGTAAAATTGACTTTTTAGGGACTTACTCACTTACTCGGGAGTCATCTAAATTAGCGTGTTTAAACATAATTTTCACTCAAAACTATACTTCAATACCGTATCATCCGGATATTAATCAGTGCGCTCATCCTCCAAGAATACGTAAGCGTTTATCAAGAATTCAATTAATATAAACAACTAGTGATCGACCTTCACGGTTTTACTACTACTGTAAAACGGGAGTACAACACTAAATGTCGAGATGTCGGTGAGTTACGACCACAACACGCCCGATGCTCGCCGTACGAAATGATTTTATTAACCCCATAGACAAATGTTTACGGGTTAGGTAAGTTTCATCATAGGAATTCGGGTAGGGCGTGCTGCTCAGTGACGTCATGTTGGGAAAAGGTAAAAAGATTTTGGTGTGAGCATTACTCTACTGCTAGATATAAGACTCCTCCAAATTTTTTATTTTTATTTATTTAATAACCTACCAGCATGCGTGTAGGTGGCCATAGTGGATGCTGATGTTACAAAGAAAGACGCTGCGGCCCCATTCTCGGATTTTGTCTCTTATGGAACTCCTCCAATCCCTAGTGGTATTGTTCATAACTGACACCATATGGACCAAGTAAGGAGTAACGTATGATTGACGAATATATCAGTCTGTCGATGCAGATATACCTATTTTAAAAGATATATCTATTAAAAGCCAATCACTAAAACATTTGTACCACATTTAAATCACGTTAAAGATTTTTCAATATTCTTAAAACTTGTGCAATCTCTAACATCAGCTTTCACTACTGATAAATTGACGTAATAAAACAAATCCGCAAAACAGTTCAATCGTAGGTCATTGCCAGTAAGCCGAAACATTAGAACGATTAGTCTCTTCAGAGGTATTGAAATATCTACAGAGTTAACATGAAATGGAAAACAAGTTTCTATTCTATAAAATACTGGAATTTGAAATCCAATTATATGAGTCAAAAATCGATTACCAAGTCGAAACAAATTCGATTTTCGATTTTAAGTACGGTTTTCATGTTGACGTCACTATCAGCACTTAAATTAGCCAAAATTGATGAATATACCTTACTTCTTTAGATAGATTTGATAGATCAACATTAACTCCACACTCGCAATTAAAAAACAAATAATTAAGTCGATGTAACAAATCCGACTAAAATATCTAGTCGGTTTGAATTATGACTTCTAGCACCCACGGTTCCTGACTCATAACTGGATCAATAAAAACCTACACTTATTAAAGTAATTAAAACATAGAAAAAACTAAAACGCACTATTAAGATATGCGTATATGTTCACACTGATTCCGCAATTTGAATTGAAAAACCGACAACCAAGTACATGATACAAATCCGCGAAATAGTCGAGTTGAATCATCATGACCAGCGCTTACTTTTACCTGAATCATAACAAAATCTTTAAAACCCCTTAAGAAAATATTATGTCCACACAACACATAGGCACATACGCGTATGCATACATCATCAACCCATTATTGTCCCATTGCTGGGACGGGTCTCCTCTCAGTGAGAGAGATTTTAGGCCTGAGTCCACTGCGCTGGCCAAGTGCGAATTGGTCGACTTCACACACCTTTGAGAACTTTTTTTTTAAGAACTCTCAGATGTGCAGGTTTCCTCACGATGTTTTCTTTCACCGTAAAGCAAGTGATAATTAATTTCTAATACGCACATAAATATACATACATACCTACATAAATTATGAAGTGTTTCCGCAATCGGAATTAAAAAAATCCAATAACCGAGTCGATAAAATAAATCCGCAAAACAGTCACTTTAGCTCAATCGCTACAAAATCTAAGAGAAATAAAATTACATTAATTAAGATACGTGTATACGTATATATACTAGGGATGTACTGATTTCACGATTGGAATTCAGAAACCGATAACCAAGTCGATAAAACAAATCCGCGAAACAGTCGGGTTGAATCATCATTACCAGCGCTTACATTAGCTGAATCAATCGGGCCAGAGTGGCGGTTGAATGCGCACGAGGTGACACCTAGCGACATTCGTCGTACGCGTCTTAAGAACCCCACTCACATAATTTGTGGCCCGCAAGGATTTATCTTTATTGTCCGATCGTGAAATAGGCTGTTGTTCGCCGTTTAAAGGATCTTACATAAATATGTACAAGAGTTAATGCGGACCGAAAGTTCTTGGGAAAATCGTCAGTAAATAATAAATATTTTTGGATTTTTCTTTACCGTGTGGTAGGGCTTGGTATGGTTGAAATCATCACGGAGAACGTTATGGCCTTTGACTCTCTATTTCTCTCTTTCTCTGTTTTAAACGAAGTGGAGGAGAGGTAACAAGATGATTTCAGCTGCCGCAAATTTTCCATCCACCCAAAATTGACTAGGAATGACATCAGTTAAATTTGTTCTATTTTTAATATATAATATATAAGCTATAAATAACTGATTCATATAAAATATTTTTCATTCACCTTAAGTTCAATAACTTTATAGCTTTAATAAAATTAAATTATTCAACAACATAATATTTAAACTATTCACTGGCATTGTCAGAGCTAATGAATATCACATAGCTATAAATCAAGATAAAAATCTCTACTAATTATATACTAAAATCATATTCAAATATTGATGATTCGTATGAATTATTACAAAAATTGTTATAAAATCAACCAGACGTTATTTTGACTTATTATTAAGTTATAAACACTGTGACGCGAACTCGCACGCTTATTAAAGGTGTTATATTCATAAAAATCTATATTAATCCACTTCTATTTACAACTCCGTTGGAGTCTATTTATAGTTTTATGCAGAAATCAATATTTTTGAGGTAATTATTCAGTTTTTTAAAGTTAAAACGTAGGTTCCGACGAAATCGTTTCAGTGCTTTTCAATGTTCATTTGAACTAGTAATAAGTAAGATTTTTAAAATATTCCTAGGTACGTATTTTTATCTTAGTACGGTTAATCCTTTACTATTACTAAACTATTACAAAATTCCATTAAAATTGGTTCAGTCATTTCCGTGATGTCCTAAAAAACAAACAATATAAAAAACAAATAAACATACTTATTAGCTTACAAAATTACGGTAATTTTGTATCACAGATTTATTATTTATTTTGATAGATTGATTTTTAGCACTTTGTCCATTCATGACTCATGGGCGCTGGTTCCAAATATTTGCCACAATAATAATTGTCAAACATAATGTACTGTTACGAAATCCGTTTTGAAGAAGTTCAGTTTATTTTGGCTTCAATTGAAACGTTTTACTGATCTGCGAAAATGATACATGCGATTTTAAGGGAATATCAAGTGAAATAAACAGTAATAGAGTTTAAATTTCTTTGAACGTGAGTCCGATGGAGGATTGCCAAACTAGCGACAAACCTCTGTCTATTCAGACGAATAAATTAACTGTGATAAGTTGTATGTCAATTAATAATTCTTCAAAGCACCATCTGGTGTGAGATGCGGCTAAGCGGAGAGAGGAAGTATCTAATGATGGACAAGCGAATTTCGGTATGATTTAGTGTCGTCAACGGTAATATACCATTTCTGAAGTGTTCATATATTTAATTGTGATCTAACGCTGACTGTGTCACATTATCTCACTCTACCTGTCATGCATTTTTAAGTTTTTTCTTATAATACCTATCGAGTTATCAAAGGAGCGTGGCGTCCATCCATCAGCTTTCTAAGGTCCACTGTGGCACCACACCAACCGGACCTTTACCTTCTGAATCCAGCGCTTTCTCGCAGTCTTTTTCAGATCATCAGTCCACCTGATGTTAAGTGGCCACTGCCGCGCATGGACGTCTAGAACCAACTTCCTGAAGGACCGCACCCTAACTGCCCAAGGTAAGCAACTTCACGGAGAACAGGGGTACTATATGAATATGATCAGATCAGATCAATCAGAGATGCGTTGCTATTTCCAAAAAGTAGTATAGTCGCTCTATCAT
>DWPV01002253.1:0-17733 GCA_018251915.1 Urbanus proteus proteus
TAAATAAATAAATAAATAAATAAATAAATTTTGTAGCTGTTAAAGAAGCTTAATAATACAAGCGTATAGTCTGGAATCGTGCAGGTCCGGTGCCGAGCAGAACGCCCGCGTGGTGGCCGCGGGCAGCGAGTGGCGGTCGCTGGGCGTGGGGGGGGGCGGGGCGCGGCACCCGACGCACGCGGGGCTCGCGTCGCGCCTCGCCACCTTCGACGGCTGGCCCGCGGACCGCGCACAGGACCCGCGCGCGCTCGCCAACGCCGGCTTCTTCTATACCGGTGTTGATGATCAGGTGAGATGTTTGCTAATTCTATTGTTTTTTAAATAATAAAAGTATATCATCATCGTCAACCCATTGTTCCACTGCTGGGCACGGGTCTTCTCTCAGTGAGAGGGATATAGGCCTTAGTCCACCGCAATGGCCAAATGTGAATTGATAGACTGTGCGAATTGGTAGCCTGTATATAAAAGGATATACTGTATGATATTTTTAAATGAATACATGACGTTCTGTATAATTAATAACTTTTTATGTTGCATTTATATGCAAAATAATAGTAATAATTAGTAGTAGTTATATAATCAAACAAACGGGTAAAATGTTATGACTGAAACCAAGTTTATTATTACCCTCCATTTTAAAAGTTTTTACCAACATTGTCTCTTACTGTATTCACTCTGCTCTGCACTGTACTATACTGTACTCTCTCTCCTCTGCATTGGTCGCAATTTTACTCTGTATAATTTGCGACCATTTTAACAGACAGAGGAGATTTATTATGAAATGAAAAGAATTGTTTTTATCTTGCATAGTCCCACGAAGACACTTACAAATTCAATTTTTTTCTTATTCTACAACCGGATCCGAACGTGACCTCATTAAAATCTATGAGGCTTAATAGCCTAATTTTTAATAATTTATTATTTCAACAAAAGTTTACAGGTATATGCAATTTTAATTAATTAAAGCATAATATTATCACCAGGTCCGATGCTTCTACTGCGACGGTGGCTTGGGCAAGTGGGAAGCGGGGGATAAGCCGTGGAAGGAGCACGCGCACTGGTTCCCCCACTGCGGATACGTGCTACTCGTCAAGGGGCAGGAGTTCGTTGATTCCTGCAAGGAACGCACTACGGTTTGTATTTTGTCAGATATAGACTTTTTTTAATATGATTGAAGTAGCAAACGATAAAGCAGTCCACTTGATGGTAAGTGGCCACTGTCGCACATGGACATCTGTAATCAACCCCAGATAACATCAAGGTCCTACCTGAGGTTGACCATAGATGCGTTGAGCTGCAACGCATGGGATAATTATGTCTCCCTAACCACATCCTTCAGACCAGAACACAGCAGTGCTAACACTGCTGTTATAAGGCAGAAATAGGTGCGGCGGTGGTGCCGCCGGAGTCAACCCACATAGAGTTCTACCACCAAAATCTATGAAAGGAGTTAGGAGGTCGAATTTGATAAAACCTAAAGTCGCAGAATTTGTTTTTCAATAAATATATTTTCTTAGCCGGGAATCAAATTTTGTGATAAAACATGCCCTATGTCATCTGATAGTGTTACTAATAAAAATTACATTCTGGACATTATCAACACATGGCAAACCAAAGGAAAGGTCTAATTATTAATAATTCTGAGAAATCTGTAATTTAAAATGGCGAATAAACTTATTACTTTTTGTATTTTAGGTATCAGCCAATCGCAGTCTCAGATCGAGGATTCGGAACGTAGGATTTTATGACGTTGATGAAGATGAGGTAAAGTTTAATATGTCGAAATATACAATTACATATTTGCCTACAATTTTCTAGCCTGTTTATCCTTTTTTATTTATTATAGCTAATGATCCTTTCAAGTTTTCACTGTAGACTTAAAGTTAAATCGGGATGTAATTTTTGCCATTAAAAACGTTATGCATAATTTCCAATAACATAGTTTTAAGAATATTTAATGTCTGTGAAGTCCAATACTTATATACACTATTGGGTATCGTATAAAGGGTATCAATTTTATGTCTTAATGATATTATTGTGATCAGCCCATAACTTAATCATATTACAATTGCATCGTATGGGTATTTCCAGGTGGAAGAGGTGATGAACAGTGATCTGGTGACGGCAGCATTAGGAGCTGGTCTCGACGTGGCCCGTATACGTCGCGCCATCTGCCGGCGGTTGCGGACTGTGGGTGGGTTACCATTGGCCACATTGGCTTTTATTGCCTAGGATAGCGGTCAGAAAACTTTTTGTTACCAGTTCTCTCATATGGTGATAAATGGTAACGAATAAACGGAATGTCTGGAGTTAGTTTAAAAAATAATTGAACGAACGTAGACCAGAAATTTGTTCGATAGGAGAGAGTTGATAGCTGCAGATTTTAAACTCTGGACCTAAGATGTTCACCGAGCATATTTAAATATAGATATAGTCATAATGTTAGATATAACCTTAAACTATTGAAAATCACAAACAAATAAAAACATTTAAAAAAGAAGCCCTGACGCACGTCATAAGTAATATTACAATTTAAAAATAATTAATAATCTATAACAAAAATAAAATAATTTAAATTTTAATAATTCGATTTCTAGCATGCTACCTACTCTTCACTTATGTAAATATAAGTTTGTTTTGTAAATTTTGGAAATTGTAATTTCATGAGACACTAAAGTTCTTTAAACCGAACTAAACCGAGGTTTGTGAGCTGCTGCGGGAATGTTTTTTTTATTTTACAATAGGCTTGTGTTTGGCTATGATCTTACTTGTTGAGTGAGATGCAGCTCAGGATGTAGTACACTTACCTAGAAGAAGCCTGTACTTTTGTCTAGAACAATTCCAGATTGTAAGTATCGGGGAAAATAGAAGGCGGCAGTAAGGCGGTAATACATGTGAATGTGTGTATACATTTACTATTTTTTGTTAATTCATTTGTGTATGTATGCTCACAGGTCAGCCATTCGTGACGTCAGAGGCTCTCATCGACGCGGTATTGGACGAGCAGTTGAACGAGGAGCCGTGGTGCACGTCGCCCCATAACCACCGGTTCGCGAGGGACATCCTCGCTGAGGCGTTGCTAGAAGTCGTACCTACACCCGCGTATGTATATCACTGTGTATAGTAAATATGTGCCGTCTGGTGTCGGTCTTGAACGGCACTACTTTCTATTTTTCAGTGGATGTCGTAGGAGGCGACTATGTTACAAATCCAGTAGATAAGCAGTGGCATATTTTTGTGTAACATCAATTGTCATTGCTGGCACCAATACGCACCCCAGAGAAGGTGACAAAATGCATGGGTCTAGTTTAACGCATAAGTCACTGCCGTCCATGGACATCTGTAAGCCACTTCATTAGAATTATCCGGGGGTTCTATCCGAAGTCAATCAGAGATCTGATGCTACTCCCGAGAACTAAGATGCTTGTCTTATATGATAATGAATTATATTGCCTTATATGCAACTGTAACGCAAGAAATGCTTTATGCTTTCTAATTGTATGGCACTACAGTGACAGGACCTATTTTTATAGGAGCGACCTGTACCTGTCCGCTCGAACCTTACGCTCTACTATATTTAAAACATTGACCTCATTCCGTTGTATGATATTTCAGTCTAAGCCCAGATGAATTCTTCGACGACAGTCCACGAGCATCACCGATCCCGAATCGCGCTTTGCCTCCTGAGGAGCGGTATCGGACAGACAGTAGCAGCCGTGTCACCCCCAGCTTCGAACCCACGCCCCCGCGTGATGCCACTCCGGACCCCGAAAAGAAGACACTGACCTTGGAAGAAGAGAACCGGCAGCTAAAGGAAGCCAGAATATGCAAAGTGTGCATGGATGGAGAGGTTAGTTTATTTGAAAAAATTGAGATTATTCATATAACAGTTTAAAAATTGTTTGGTCAATGGTAAACATGTGCAGCACATATCGGCTGGCTTAGCTGCGCCTGCTAACGCCGCATTTAATAACGTTGCGCCAAGGTACACAAATCGACTCTCGCAACATACACTATCGAATCTACAAATTGACTACTTTCCAGGAAAACGATTTAAAGTTGTATTTTGATATAATGAAATGGTAACTAGAGTTATACTAAAAACTTATTCTGGTAAAAATACTTCATTTTTAAGCATAATAATCTTTACGATATTTTAACTAGTTTTTTTTAAATATTGCACTTATGCTATTGCATTATATGGATTATGGCACTTTCGATACTATTCCACTATATTTTATTGTAAGCTAATACTAAGTTTCCATTTTCGATACTTTGCATAAAGAATTTATTCATTATCAGGGTAGTATATAATAACTGAGCGTTTCAGTGTCATATTGTGTACTGTACACCCTGCTTCGATTCGTTTCGCGGATTGCATGTCCGGTGTGCGTGGGGCGAGGCGTTGGACCGCGTCGTATGACATATTATTGATATTGTTATAAAATCGCCAGTTCGACAGTGTTCCACTGCGACACTGTATTGAATTGTGCGCAACAATCCTAACAGTTTCCAGTAGGAAACGTCGTGTTGCAAAATAGGGTATTTGACAAGTTTAGAAAAATAGCTGAAATTGTTCGTTATATCATGATACATTTGTGATTTAATTAAATCCTTGTGAATTTCTCTATTTACTACAAAAAACATCATCAAAGTTTAAATATTTGAAATTGCCATCATAACGCTAAGTCACGCGATTCATGAGTTATACTGTTATGTGACGTCACCGGCCAGCATACAAAGTCGGCATCTATACGACTGACGTTTACTCTACTGGCCTGTGACGTCACTTTTGATTCAGCCAATACCGTGCATTTTCAATCACGTGGTCAAGTATGATGAAATTTGATTATTTTATAATTAATTTATTAAAAGATCAAATGGATTTTAAAATATTTTTTTGGCTTAGTGGGCTTACAAAAATAGTTACTTTTAAGATAACAATCGTTTGATCGATATTTCCACTGTAGTCAAATACCCTATTCTCCTTTATTTTCTAATATTGAAGGAGTAAAGAAGCATGCTGTCTACCTGATCGTAAGCCACTGCCGTCAATAGACACTATTATTATTTCAGTTACATCTTTAGTATCTACCTGTTATCTTACGATGAGAGCCCTAAGGTCACCATATCGGTTTTTGTAGTGCTAATCTCAAGGACTAAGTTGAAAAGTCTAGCATATAGCAGGTACACCTGAATAGCCAGATTTTTCTACCACCTTCTTAATAACCTGACCATATGCGCTACGCGGGTCCATGGCGACCCGCGTAGCGGTTACCGGTTACAATGGGTCGCGGGTTCGATCAACGGCCAAACAGATCTGAATCACGAATTTGAATTTTTGTTCCAGGTTCTGGGTAATGTTTTCGTCCACGACACCGCCAACACAGAAGAAAATCCTAGGAAACGTTATTAATAGTACTTTTACAGACTCACCTTGAACACTTCTCTGGTAGCAGAGAAGGGCAGCACCGCTACTCCTACCAGGAGATCAGCGACCGCCAGAGACACTATGAACAAGTTGGTGACACTCCGGAGCTTCGAGGAACAGAGCACGGCTGCTATCACTAGGCAGTTTCCTGGGGAAGAAAGATATATGGCTTAAAAGATATGTAAAAGATAGGATACAAAAAGCTGAAGATTTACGATATAGTTGAATATGCATGAAGATGTGAAAGATAAGAAAGGTAAAAATAAGAAATACGTTGAAGAAACGTTTCAACAAATCAAAGGCTTTTGTAGTGCTATTAAGGTTTAAACCATTTTTGACGATCCCCGTGGTGCCGCGGTTGCCATACCGGTTTGATGCACAGTGGTTCCCCGAGTTCGATTCCCGGCCAGACATATCTGAATGATGAGTTCAGATTTATGTTGTGGGTCTGGGTGTTTGTGTATTCGTCTTCGTGTGTTCATGGCACCCACGACACAGGAGAAAATCCTATTTTGAGGCTATGTGTGTAGAAAGCGTCGAAAGCGTCTATTAATATTTGTAGTTTAAAGTAACAGCGTAATTTAGTTTTGTGACTTGTTAATTTGATAATGTAGTAAGACAAATATATGCTTTTTAAGTTACATAGTAACGCATGTATTAAATTCAGAGAAGCCTCATAAGTCTAGAATTAAATTGAGTTCATCTGAATGCGATTACTGCCGCTTATCTGACAGGTGAAACCGCGGGGATCAGCTAGTATATTCTAAAACCGAAAGAACTTGAAGAAAACTTAAAATCTGCTTCACAAAACATTAAATCTGAACCAATTTTGAAAACCTCATTCTGTGACAATTTACATACAATAACGGAATTTCCATACCCTAATATTAATAAAATTGTAGGCCTCAGACAGGCTGTAGTAAAACTCGCAATCAATGTGAGCGGGGCGATTACCGCGATAGTGATCGTATTTCCATAAATAACATGAAAAACCACGTACAATGGATATTGGGTTTCATTCAGGTAACATGTCAAGGAAAAAATTTGGATATTTCGTTCAGAAGAAGAATAAATTAATGTTGTTTTAAATTTTAAAAGGAGTGTAGGTATAAAAGTTCATTACGATAAGGGTGGCCTAAGTTGCCTATTATGGCACGGCGTGAAGTTAGCTAACGCTAAACGCCGTGCATAATAGGCAACTTAGGTCACTAGCATCGTATTTTATTTTATAGTATGTGTCATAAACCCGCCGGCACGCGAAGAGGCGTGCGTAAAGTCACAATGTGCTATAAAGATTTTTTTATAATGTGGAAGTGGCAAACGAGCAAGCAAGCTACCTGGATGCAGTGGTCACAGCAGCCCATGGACTTCTGTAATTAACGCCAGATCAGTCGATTTTTTTAAAGATCGGCTACAAATGCGTTGCTACCCCTGAGGACTGTTTATACGAGTCGGATAAGTATGTCTCCCTTACCACACTCTTCAAACCAGAACACAGGAGCGCTGAACACTGAAGAAGTAAACCTTCAAAGGGCCAACTTGTTTCTATTATTGTTGATAGGTACTCATTCTACGTAAAGATAAGTTTATAGGAATCACGCGACATACGAGTATCGTGTTATAATTTATGAATAAACATATCGATCACAATTATTGTAGCAGCGATACCATAGATATATTATATTAAGAGAAGCGGAGCCAGTGTAAAATGCAGTCGAAAATGAAGAGAAATCCAATGAGGCTGGCTAATCTAATAAAGTGATTAGACAGTTAAATGTGGTAGTGTCCTTTATGGATAGACTCTATTAGCACCACCATCACACCTATTTCTCCCTGTGGTTTAAAGGGAGACACACTTATCCAAGGCGTTCCATTTTAGGCCTCATGGGTAGTAACACATCCGAGGCCAACCTTAGGTATGACTGTGATCTTATCCGGGGTTGATTACAGATGTCCAAGGCGGCAGTGGCGCTTACCATCAGGTGGACTATATGCTCGTTTGCTACTGCGATCATGCAAAAGACAAAGATAAGTATAGGTTTGTCATCTTGCCTCTTTTATTATTGACTAGTATTTACCCGCAGCTTCGCTCGCGCTCATGTACCTACATTCACACAAAGAGGCGGTAGGTATAAAAATAGGTTTATTGTAGGTATAAAAGTTCCTTTTCTATCTTTCGGGAGTAGTATCACATTTCGGGATGAAACTCTATGACCGTTTCCAGACCGTCGGCAATGTGTGTGCAAAATTTCATAACGATTTGTTTAGTCCTTAACGCGTGAAGGCGTTACAAATAAATACAACCGGAGGTCTGGAAAACGACATAGAGTACCTTTCATCCCGAAAAGTGACACTACTCCCGAGGGATATAAAAGTAACTTTTATACCTACAATGTACCTACTTTTATACCTACGGCCTCTTTGGGTGGATGAGCGCGAGCGAAGTTGCGGTTAAATACTAGTTTGTAATAATTAGGATTGGACACTTGCACTGATAGGCCTACCTATGGCTCTGCTACTCTAAGTATAATATATCTATGAGCGATACACGTCATACCTGATAATAACGTGACGCATCACTCTGATGACGCAGGTGATTAACTATTTAGCACATGGGACATAAATTATTTTCTTTCATTGTGAAATTATTTTCAAGTTCATGTTTAGAAAAGTGTTAGTGGCATAGGAATTGTTACTTAATTATGATCGAAGTAGCAAACGAGTATGTAGTCCGCCTGAGGTAAGTGGCAACTGCCGCCCATGAACATTTGTAATCAACGTCAGATCAAGGTCCTACCTGAAGTTGATTTCAGATGCGTTGCTACCCTTGAGAACCGAGCTGGAACGCCTCGGATAATTATATGTCCCTAACCCTTCAGACCAGAACGCAGTGCTTACACTGCTGTTATAAGGCAGAAATAGGTGTGGCAGTAGTGCCGCCGGGGTCGAGCTACCATTCTACCACCTTCGTTGCTATCCCAAAGGTGAGAAGATGGTATCCGGTAGCTCTTATATTTAAGACGTAATATGGTGAAGGTATTTCAAACTAAATTAGCGACAGTCAGTGCTCTAATTGTGAAGACTGTAATTAGACAATATTAGATGTCATTGTCAAACTATGAGGAATTCTACCATATTATTGGCTCGGTTTGCCTGTTAGTTTATCAAAAAACTTTACGCAATATAACGCTGATCTAACAATCTTTTGCTGACTTCAAGTAGCTTCGTCATTTGCTAATAACATCCATTGGAAGCAGTGATAGCATAATGGTTGATACTTGGCCTCTATCGGGTATCCGAGGTTCAAAACTAAGTACCTCTGATTTATGTGCGTATTAGAAATTAAATATGACTTGCTTTAACGGTGAAAGAAAACATCGTAAAAAAACCTGCACATATAAGTTTTTAAAAGTTCTCCAAAGTGTGTGAAGTCTACTAATTCGCACTTTACCAGCGCGGTAGAACCTTAGTCCATGTGAAGTTAAATCCCTTACAGTGAGATAATAATAATAATAATGGGTTGACGATATTCATGGGAAGAATAAAAAGCCAATTCTAGGATTGTGACAATTTACTCCACATATACATACATACATACATACATATAATATATTTAAATTATACGGAGCAGGGACCTGAATCGCATAAATTATTCACCCTGCTTAGGGTAACTTCTTTATTGAATTACCATCGACCAATATAACTTTCCGATTCGCTTTATAAGTCAACTTCAGTCGAGGATATTTTGATCGGATTCAGAAGGTCAAGCACTGCTTCCGTTATTAATCTTGCTTGATTTTTGACGGTGGTATTATTATGGATTTCATTATTTAGTTCATAACTTTTTTAATAATCGATCTGTAGGAAGTATTTTTTATTTCTTAAAAAATATGGTGTTTTCTAGTTCTTCACAATCACTATCACTACATAGTTTAAAACAAAGTCGCTTTCCGCTGTCTGTCTTTATTTATATATGTCTTTAAATCTAACTAAACATCGGATCTTAATGCAGTTTTTTAATAGATAGAGTAATTTAAGAAGGTTTATTTGTAATATAAGGCGTGCGAAGCCGCGGACAAAATATAGTTTTTAATAAAATAGGAATTGCAAATGCGAATGCTATCGATCTAATGGTCTTTAGCCGTTCACGGACATCTGTAGCCGAGTTCACATAGAACAAGGGTTTTACCGAAGCTTATCACAAATGCGTTGCCACTCTTAGGCATAACTCCACCTCCACTAAATAGTCGCTTTACAATATGTACAGCTACTTAGCTGTACATATCAAATCAAATACAGGAGGAATACAGTTTTCCCCTGTGATGCGGGTGCCATGGACACACATAGACGAATACACAAACATTCAGACCCAGAAACGAAATCTCAATTCATCGCTCAGATATCAGTCTGGGCCGGGATCGAACCCGGTACCAGACCGGTAAGGTGACCGTTTCGCTACGGGTCGTCATGTTATCTTACTAATATTATAAAGCTAGTGAGGATGGATGGATGGATGTTTGTTACACTATACCTAACTTAAGAATGGCTGAATGGATCTGGATCAAATTTGGTGCAGACATAGATAATTGTTTCAAATACCATATAGGCTACTGTTTATCCCGGAAAAATGTGCGGTTCCCGTGGGATACATTTATTTTGTTTTATCGCCGTGTCAATCTCACGACATGTTTATCGATTTACTTCCCAAACGCTGGTGAAACCGCGGGGATCATCTAGGTAATATGTTTATTCTGGATATGTACCGACTGTTTTCAGCACCTTTAAAATGATTAATTGTATTATACGCCACATTATGGCAACAATCATCTGTGTGTCAAGCCTTGTACTAGGAACCTTCCCCTAATTAGGGCTTTTTAGTGTCCTATTTCTCTTGCATTCTTTATAGCACTGACATTATATTCCAAATGTTCTGACACATAAAACTTCACAAAAACGGAATATACGCTTGTTTTTATAAAACAAACCGGCAACAGATGTCCACGACAGGTCTTTGGGAAATATTGAAAAACTTCTGAATAAATAAGTACTCGAGGAGTTGTTTGCAGAAATTTGAGCTCACGAATGTTTTTTGGTATTGATGGAAAAATATCACAAGATTTATCTGGAGCGCTTGGCTTTTTTGATACGGTATTCGCAAATGGAGATATTTGGAATGGAGATACTCTTGAATGGATCGGCATATCTACTTTATAGCAGCGGTTGAGTTTATGTGAAGAATTGTGTATGTAAAATTGTGTATTGATCATTGTGATTTCAAAGTAAGGTATGTCTGTTTGTGATTTCAAAATAACAAGTTTTCTTCAATGCATATGAAAATATACACAATACCTATAACGGAAATGCAATTTAAAAAAATGTCTGTCTGTCGGTCTGTCTGTCTGTTTGGCTGAGGTAACCTTCGAAACGGCTGGACCGATTTTGACGAGACTTTCACTGGAAGAAGGCCTAAGACGTAACATAGGCTACCTTAGTTTTCATGTCATGGCGACGGCGCGCGAAAGCGGCATGACAGTTATGTTTAAATATGCATTATTTTTTACCTTCGCGGTCGAAACCGTAGGGATCAGCTAGTATTCCTATAAATCAAAATATGCAAACATTATATGCGTTGCGTGCTTGATTACGATTTTTCTATATAAAAGTATTTAGTCACTTGCCCTCCTTAGTATTAAAAATAAATTATTGGCACATTATCAATCAATTCTAAAAGAGTTATGTTTTTCACGGAATCTGGGTTGGGTGGTATTTATAAGTTACTAATATTTAACCGCAGCTTCGCTGGCGCTAATGTGTACATCCGCACAAAGAGGCTGTAGGTATCTAAGTAGGTTGTTGTAGTTGTAGGTATAAAAGTTACTTTCTATCCCTCGGGAGTAGTACGTTTTTTCGGGACAAAAAGTACTCTATGTCCTTTTCTGGACCCCTATGTGTGTGCAAAATTTCATAACGATTGGTTGAGCAGTTAAGGCGTGAAGGCGTTACAAACGAACAAACAAATAAACGGACATTCCCATTTATAATAATTAGGATGTCTTTTTAAAATTCAAGCTTTTTTCTGCTGTTTTTTTGCTGTTATAAGGCTGAAATAGGTATAGCGGTGGTGCCGCTGGAGTCCAACTACATAGATTTCTACCATCTTTATACTTGTGGACCTACCTCTTGACTGCATGTTTGTTTTCTTCCATGGAATATAAAATCGCGTTCATAATATAATATACAGTAGCAAGAAATCTGCCAACTTTTCCCTGCAGTTATCATGTGAACAATTAATCATGGCAAGCACCTCTGATAAATTGTTTGTACACATTATATAGTAGCAACTGAGCACGAACATCCCAGCGTTCTCTAGTTATTAATAAATTCTTATAAAACCAGACATTTTAAACTGCAATTTATTCCCGACTATCTTCAGCCTGCAAAATATGCAAAAATGCACCTTCAGTTTTAGTTGACGAATTTTATTTGTAGCAACTTCTTCATTCCAGTCGGAAAGATTAAACCAAATGTCTATTAATAAAAGGTGCGGTTATAAAGAAGATTGGTAACTTATTTGCTCGTAAATTTATTTTTAACTATACATATAAATAAAATTGCAGTGTTTGTTTGTGATTTCATAATATTTTTTTTTTACTCAATGCGTATGAAAGTATACACCATACCTATAACAAAAATTAAAATAAGCCAGAATCATTTAGTTCATTTATTTTAAAAATAAACATTTATTTTACATTTATTTCTATGAATTTTGTGGATTCTGTAGTGGAGTTCTGTGTCATAATAATAAACAACAGATCAATTTAACGTAACGCTCATAATTTAAATCAAAACTATAAAAATCTCCCAGAGAAGCAAACTCTATAAACGCACCCTACAAATTGATGTTTATTTCATTTTAATTCAAAATGAATCCCCTTGGCATGCTCCAAATAATTTAACTATCTTTGCAGTAAAAGTTTCAACCCTTCATAAATCTTTATGGATTTCAAAAACAAGTTATTTCAAACATTTCCACTTAGAGTCAGTTTGTAAGCCGTCTTTACTTATTAACCGGAGTTTTGATATTTTATATTCTACTTTAATAGTTTCAGTAATATCCTCAAAGTTGGCGAGGATCCAAAATGTACCTACCGCATGCATAAATTTGAAAATTTAAATATGCGACACGGTGTCAAGACGACTTTGCTGAAATATTACATTGGTTTATTGAAAATCTGATCATAAATAAGACTTACATTAAATAATTAAGGAACACCTGACTTATAAAAATAACAATCAAAAAGGCATAAAAATAATAGATACGCAATGAACCGAAAAAAATACAACGGTAGTAAAATTAAGCAAGTAAATTTAGACCAAAATCATCGCGTCAAAGGACTGTTAAGGTAATACTAGTAGTACTAGCAGTTACTAGTATATATTTCTTTTGTAAGTTTTTCTGATCCGTAGTGATCCGTAAATCAGATTATATTAAAACCTCACAATAGCATCGTAAGCTATTTTAAAGTGGTCTTAAAATTGAACCCTGTGGGATACCATTAAATAAAAAGGTATTTTTTACTATCAAACAAAACCATATAAATTTAAGTAAAGGATAGACAATAAACCGCAAATTGTATGAGCATAATATATACACGAAACTGTCTGAGACGATAATTTGGGTAATGCAAAACTTAAACAATAATCTAAGGAATACATTAGCAACGCTTCGCAGAGATCTCCTTCTCAACTGCAATTATCTCGAACAAACAGAAACTTGCTCCAAGACATTAGCGTGTCCGAAATAAGGGTGTGGTTTGAGCAGTGACGAACAACGAGATGGGTTTATTATGTAAATAAGATTAATCCTAGTCTTCAGTAAAGGACTAGGCTGTCCTAAGTTAATCTAAGTCCTAAAATTTTTTAACCTTTGACTATGGTATAAAATGTCTTTATGGTCACTTTATTGAATCGTAATATGATCGTACTGTAAAATAAATCCGCTGTTAGGTAGAATATGTATGTATGTTTAAACACTAAATAATTGTAATGATTCTCAGACTTTATTTTTGAATGTTTTGTAATAGTCTTAATTTTTATAGACGCTTCCGTGGCGGAGCGGTTACCATACCGGTCAGACGCGCAGTGAGTCCTGGGTTCGATTTCGGCTAGTCAGATATCTGAATGATGAGTTTAGATTTCTGTTCTGGGTCTGGGTGTTTGTGTATTCTTTGTGTGCCCATGGCACCCACGACACAGGAGAAAATCCTATTGTGGGGCTATGTGTGTAGAAAGTGTATCTTTAAATATTGTGTAAGTGGCTGTTGTTGCCCATAAACACTTCTTATCAACCCCTAATAAGATTAGAGTCCTCTCTGTGGTCGACCCTAAATTCATTGTCACTTATGAGGACTAAGTAGAACGCCTCCTACGATCTTACCACAATTCTTAAACATTTCAGGAAACTTTTACACGTAGCGCCAAATGCCAAAAGTTTCTGTCACTATATCATGCAAATCCACCAACATATTATGCGAGTACATAACGCAAATGCAAAATATCAAAGGCCTCTCAAGTTTCGCTTCGTACGTGAATAACATTAATTCCGCTGAAGTTAGCGCCATAAATCTACTGCGCTCTTCCTGCTAACATTCTCAGTCTTGTGGTGATGTAAGTCACACGAGTCAAAAGACAACTTAATATGCATATACTACAGATAAAATAAACGTATCTTAGAATGAAACTGAAGTTAAGTGTCTTTGAGTTTTGGTTACTATTTATTGGTTAATATTTTGTTTTCCGTAGCTTGGACTAGTGTAAGGTGATTCATATTTTCAAAAAACAATCACTAGACCTATTCAAGATATGGTATTGAAAAGCTAAGAATTTTACCTCATCACTACATAGTATAAAAAAAACAAAATAGCTTTTCCCTGTTTGTCCCTATGTATGCTTAGATTTTTAAAACTGCGCAACAGATATTGATGCGGTATTTTTAATAGATAGAGTGATTCAAGAGGAAGGTTTCTATGTAATTTAACGCGTGTGAAGCTGCGGGAAAAAGTTAGTACAAATGCGAATGTTTGTTTGTGACGTCTTCACGCTTTAACTACTCAACCGATCGTAATGAAATTTTGTACACACATTGCCAGGGGTCCATTACAGAATAAAGAGTACCATTTATCGCGTAATAAGACACTAATTCTGAGGGATAGAAAAGTAACTTTTATACTTACAACTTATCTACTTTTACGCGAGTGAAACCGCAGACAAAAACTAGTAGATATTATTGAAAGCAATGTTCACAAAGGCATCTCCGCACCCAGACCCATAAAAGCTTCTGCAAAATCTGTCTCATGACCTCAAAAACCATTTATGTCTAGTATCAGAACACATTAATCAAAGCAGTGTACACTCACTTACATAATGCCACCAAGCATTGTTATTTATAGGGAGCTGAAGTGGAAATCATTTTTCCGGAAATTGCTTTAGTGAAGGCCAACAAAGAAAATGTCGGAAAAACCTAAAAATAGGCCACTTAACGGGGAAGTGGACAGCGAAGACATTTGTAAGCGAATAACTAAAACTCATTGATTTAAAAAGCCTATTTTTTACCGTATAGGGAATTTGTGTGTGATTTTTTTTATATGATCGAAGTAGCAAACAAGCATACAGTCCACCTGTGGCCACTGCCACCCATGGGCAGGTGTCCTTGGGTGGCAGTGGCCACAGGTGGATTATAGGTATAATCCACCCCAGATAAGATCAAGGTCGTACTTGAGGTTGACCACCGATGCACTGCTTCCCCTGGGGACTGAGCTGGAACGCCTCGGATAAGTATGTCTCCATTACCACACCCTTCAGGCCAGAACGCAGTAGTGAAAAACGTCTCTAAAGTGATTTGGCTATACCTGATTATACTAGTTTCGTAAAAAACAGGAGGTTTATTTTTTGAAGTCAAATACAAATGAAGGTGGTAGAACAATATGTAGTTCGACTTCGGCGGCACCACCGCCACACCTATTTCTGCTTTATAACAGCAGTGTTAAGCACTGCTGTGTTCTGGTCAGAAGGGTGTGGTTAGGGAGGTATACATATCCGAGGCTCAGTCCTCAGGGGTTGCTAGCCCTGAGGACTGAGCTGGAACGCCTCGGATCATCGCACGGATCGACGCATCTGTGGTTAACGTCAGGTAGGATATCGGGTTGATTACAGATGTCCATGGGCGGCAGTTGCCACATGCCATCAGGTGGACTGCATTCTCTTTTGCTACTTGTATCATATAAAAAAACACCCCACATTGTACGCGAGTCGGTAACCACACTCTTCCAAAACACAAGAATTCATCTAATTTTAAAACTTTCCAGTATATCCAGAGGTATTCGTATCAAAGTATGGTTACCCTCACTTCCACCCCTTCTTAGAAATCCTTGCCACCCTATCCAGTGCAATGAAAGGTCTACGTATTTATTTATTCCGCCGAGAACGTAGACTCCATTAGTAGATTACATGGGGACTTGCTTCTAATTTAATGTCTGGGAATACGGAGACCTGTAGCTCCGAGCAATAAGATAAACTGTTATTTGGGAATCTTCGCTTCCTTTAGTTAGGTCAGAGCTGGGCTCTATTTTTGAGTCTTTTTGAGTACATAAAATATGAGTATTTTGGTATCTGGTGCTCGATTTTTCATTTTGAGTACATGACAGGTTTTAATTTATATATATGTGGCGACTTCCCGCTGCTCGTCAAGAGATGGCGTTACGAGTATTCTGAATCACGCTATCGAAGTATTCTCAATACCTTGCATATATACAAGCTCCGAACTGAGACTGTTGGAGCACGGCCGCTCACCAGGCATGATCACCTAGCCTGGCGGGAGATCTCCCTTTGCCAAATATATTATACCTATATATAAAACCTAATTCATATCCATACAATAATTTTTATTTACCAAATATTAAAAATTAAACATATTATTATATGAGTATTTTTATGTATTTAAGTAGATTTTTTCGGCATGCGTCAATCGATTGAGATAATTTAAGAAGTATTGTATTGTATCCGTCACCCTTTTGAAGTCTGTGGACTTTAAAAAGACTTAGGCCTTTCTAGGGTTTTTGTTTATACACTCCTGACGTGTCTTTCTTAGTAACTACAATAGGTCTTGATGTTAAAAGGAAAGATGCTACCACCTAATTCATTCTCCTATATTTTATTAACTACTTGTGTCCAATGACATCCACAGACAGTGAGTCTATTAAAGTCCGACACCACACGGCACAATTACTTCATTAAAACTAATTAATACGTTATTGATCGTAGCGTTACATTATTAATTAATTGGAAATAGATCCGCAAATTACACTAGAACTATAGCCAAAACTATCTGATCCCCGCGTTAAAGAAGCTGAAAGGCGTACTTATTTAAACGTAAGTGATATTCCGCGCTCCTGAGAAGGCGTCCGCATGCGTTTGGAACGCGCTAATGCTTTTTCAAAAATTAAAGTAGCCTATGTTATGCCTCAGACCTTCAGCTATCTTCCAGTGAAAGTCTCGCCAAAGTCGATTCAGCCGATTAGAAGATTACCTCAGTCAAACAGACAGACAAACAGACAAGCATTTTTGTTATAGGTATCTTGTATACATTCATATGCATTCAGTAAAAAGTTGTTATTATGAAATCACAAACAGACACTTCAATTTTGTTTATTAGTATAGATATAGATATTACTCACATTATGACAATAGTTCTAGTAGTAGTAAAAGCTTATCTAGCTTTTTAGGTGACAATGTATTAAAAAAATGGTCACACATTTTTATTATAGTGGTCCAGTCGCAATGGTCGAAATTGGACCATACTTAAAATAAAAATGAGGTTAAACTAAACCTTTTTCCGTAAACGTAGGGTAAAAAGGATTATTAAAAACATTTAATCTTCAAAAGTCCCGAATATTCCGCTTATTCGCTTTGAAGAACTCTAAAATTGTAGGTAATTAATATCGTACTCCTTTATTTATGAAGCTTAATTAATTAGTGTACATTCCATAGTAATTGTACGAACGAATGATCAAAGAGACTTCCCACTTGCAAACGACGTAAGTGATATTGGAGTAATAATTGTTTGTTACACTAATTCTTGGTTACGACTTCGCTTAAATAGACGCTTGGATTGTCTCCCTTACCACACCATTCACACCAGAACACAGCAGTACTTAACACTGCTGTTATAAGGCAGAAATAGGTGTGGCGGTGGGGTCGCCGGGGGCGAACTACATAGAGTTCTACCCCCTTAATGTACTCTCTAC
>DWPV01002254.1:0-17728 GCA_018251915.1 Urbanus proteus proteus
ACTTGTAGATTCAGTTTTCTCAAGAAAAAATAAGTTCCCTATCAAAATAAGTGAAAACACCGCGCCAGCGTCGAGTTGACTCATTCCTTATTATTCATTAATTAAAATATTATCCAGTATTTACTATGGAAATCGGCCAAATATTGTTTTTTTTCTTGATTGAGAGGGGACGTCTATCTTTTTTGGTCTTAATACTTATCACAAAAGTTACTGAAAGGTTATTTCTTTTTCTAAAGGTGGTTTCTTTTCGTTTTATTTTTTTGTAATAATATTTATATTTATTTGTTTGCATGAATAACCCCGTCAGGGCGTTGCAATGTTAAGGAGGACAGATTTGATTTGATTAATTTAAGATTATTGAATAATATGCTGACTACCTTTTTTATAATTGTGTAATTTGATTCATTGAGTAAGTTAAAAAAAGTAAGAAAGAGTTAAATAAATTAATTAAAATTTAAGAAAAGAGTTCGTTTTATTTTTTTCAAAAAAAAAATTATAAAAGTAGCAAATTGAAAAATATATACTTTATTACAAAAATATATCTTTGAACAACAGTTGTTTGAAATAATAACATCCGTAAGTATTCTAAACTTAAGATACACACATACCCACACGAACATACTTACGTCAAAAGCATTAGTTACACGTCCAAAGCAAATACCAACAAAATGTGTAATAAAAAACCCTTCCTACACAATATGCAGTAACAGAAACAGTGAACCCTTCAAATGAGGCATTTACTTTGCCACCCCTACACCGATTACTCTCGTATAGCCAAGGTTTAGTTTAAGGGTGGTATCAGACTATGTATAGTTAAATTACTTCAGAGATTTTTTGCATTTGTAGTAGTAGCTTCAGCGTAGCACCGTCAGTAGAAAATATTTTTTTAATTAAGATAATAATATGATTTAATTTAATAATTAAGGTAACGAATAACAGAAATTGGAAACAAGCTTAAGAGAAGAAATAGTCTGACAATATCCAAGTTATCGTATGTGTTATGTATGTATGTGTATATCTTAGAAAGTATTAGCATTTTAATGAGACTGCGTATCACTAATCACAGATGTTTATTTTTTATTTGCACCCATACATAAAATAAATGTTATTTCGATGTGGTAGCAGCCTTATTCCAGAAATGTCCGATCGAGATACGGCATGGACGGTTAATAGAAATCCAGTGGGCTTAGAGTAGAAGTTAATATATAAACAAACATCTGTAAATACTATTAATGAAATGTGGTTTTTATAATAATGAAGTTTAAACGAGCGAGCAGTCCACCTGATGGTAAGTCTCTTCTGCCCTTGGACTTATATTTTTATAACATGTGAGTAGCAAACGAGCTTGCAGTCCACCGTATGGTAAGTGATCACTGCTGCCCATGGACATTTGTAATCAAATCCAGATATGATCACGGTCATACCTGGGGTTGACCACAGATGCGTTGCTACCCCTGAGGACTGAGATGGAACGCCTCGGATAAGTCTGTCTCCCTGACCACACCCTTCAAGCCAGAACACAGCAGTGCTTAACACTGCCATTATAAGATAGAAATAGGTGTGGCGGTGGTGCCGCCGGAGTCGAACTACATGGAGTTCTACCACCTTCACCTAATTATAATAAATATAACTTTATGAAATAATAATAACGTCTTTGTTGCCGGTATTAATAAACTTGTAAAACAATATAATAACAGTTTTATAAAATAAAATGTTTTCTTTTAAATCTAACTCTCAAAGGTGGTAAGATACATAAAATTAATATAACTCATCTTGTACCGAGATGGCACTGCCACCACTATTACTAGCGTGGAGCATTTCTTGCGCTTCGGGGAAATTTATGGATACCGGCTGATTACTTAAAAGACAAGTAATTTAAACCTCAGGAATGCGTTAGCATCTCGTGTATTTCTGTTCTATATAGAGTTAGAGATGCATCAACAATGATAGTCACTGTCAATTTTATAAGAAAAAATAGCATATCCGTGCTGGTTTTGGTTCAATTTCTGGCTATAAATAATATATGTTATATCTCTTCTGACTTTAAGTACACGTGAAAAACCCATACTTACATTTCGAATATGTAGTGTATTTTTATACGTAATATCCGCGACAAAATTTCCAGTATAGAAAAGTTATTTATTCAATAAACAGTAAGCAACAGTGGCCATTCGGCACTTCATTACCATAAAAACGCTTATCTCAACCTCGGATAAACCGAACACAGCCTCGGGGGTGTCGCTGCCCGATATTCAGCTCTCGTAAAACTTTGGGTCCAATATTCACACCGATATTCCAATGTTATGCAAACATTTGGTAAACCTCTTTAAGGTTTATTAAAGTGTCCAATAATCACACTAATATTGCAAACTTACCCAAACATTCGGTAAAGCTATGTGTAGTTCATCTAATTCTGCAAGTTTCAATTAAAGCTAACTATTAGAAACGTCACAGTGATTGAAATTTGACCATAATAAAATCGAAAAAAAAAACTAAATTTATAAAGCCAAATAAAAATAAACTTTTATTTGTATTTTTCTTTTTTGCATTAGTAAAGCTTACACCTTAGGGCAAATATATATAAACAGTAAGCAACAGTGGCCATTCGGCACTTTATTACCATAAAAACGCTTGTCCTAACCTCGGATACACCGAACACAGCCCGGGGGTGTCGCTGCCCGATATTGAGCTCTAGTACTACGTTGGACTCAATATTCTCACTAGTATACAATTTTATGCAAACATTTGGTAGTAGTTGAGCTCTCGTAGTTTCATAGCGTTGGATCACCCCAATATTCACACCGATATACCAATGTTATGCTAACAATTGGTATATTCTTTATTTTAGGATTGTTTATGAGATTGATTTTATAAATACTGTCCCATTTTCGTTTGACGGTAATTGTCCTAGAACTAAAGAGACCACTTCCGATCACGCAGACTGTAGGTACACTATTTTCATAGAATAATTATAATTATTTAGTAAAAAATACAAGTTTTTAACAGCTTTCTAGCTAACTTTAAAATTACAAAAATATCACGTAGGTATAAAAACGAGTTCCTAGAAATGTAATTCTGAGCACGCCGTTCTGTGAGGTAAACATTTCTTAATAGGTCCTTGCGATATTTTAGATTAAATTCTTTGAAGTTTTCATTGCAATCAATTTTAAGTCTTTATTTTTTTAATGTAAGTATCTATCTTTTGTTTTTAAAGTATGGAATGGCAAATATTTTTACTTTTGGGGTTTCTCATTACTCCCGTATGAGATTGATTTCCATTATCAATTCTGTACTATTTTGATTTGGCTAGTTTTGTATGGTGGTAGAACCCATTGCGATTCAACTCTGACGGCACCGCAACACCTACCTTATAACAGCAGTGTTAAGCGTTGCTATGCACTGGTTTGCCGGGTGTACTGAGGGAGACATAGTTATCCGAGGCATTCCAACTTGGTCTTCAGGAGTAGCGACCCGTTTGTTGTCTATGTGTCCCTACGTCCTTCAAACACATGGAACACAGCACTTAACTCTGCTGTTGTTAGGTAGAGAAGGTTTTGGAAATGGTACCGCTGGAACCAAAAAGGTTTCTACCACCTTGAAACCCCACACAGACTATTTCCATCAATTTATTTTAAAATATTAGTAAACATCTTTTATCTAGCTCTGAATACGATTATCCTAACCTCAGATGAAACCGGATACTGCCTCGAGCGTGCCGCGATGCCCCTATGAGCTTTCGTAATACGTTTACTGCCCCAATATTCCCACTGATATTCTAAATTATGTCATGCAAACAATTGGCAAAGCAATATGTGTTTAGAACACAACCCAAGTTTATACATGTCTCGCTAAAACTATGGAACAAATATTTTATACAATTGAAATATAAGACTGAAAATGATTGTAGAATAATGCTTAACTATAAATAAATAACGCTCTTTGCATTTGCATCCATAAAATACTCGTATTTCTACAACGTGATGTTATCTCCTTTAGAACTTTCAAAGTCCGTAAAAGGTAAGTTGAATGAAAAGGTATGTTAACTACTACACCTATATATTTATATTTATTGCTTTTAATAATTTCATTGTCTATATTTTGTTTTACTGTTGTCTCCGAAAAATATTTACTGAAAAGGTAAAGATTAAACATAGATGTATCTATATAACCCTTGGCAAGCAACTTTCGCACGCGGCTAGAGCCGCTAGCTAGTTATGAAGCATTGCCCACAAGGGACTGAAAGAAGAGCGTTATTGTGCTATGATACACTCATAAAATACAACACCGAACTAAAATACCTTTATAATAAACAAGAAACATGTGGGTGGATGACCTCTAGTTAAATGATAGCACAGCGAAGCTAATCCGACACTTTTCTATCGCCTAGCTGTAATTTCCTCCAATTAAAAGTTGTAGAACTCTATGTAGTTCGACTTCGGCGGCACCACCGTTACACCTATTTCTGTCTTATAACAGCAGTATTAAGCACTGCTGTGTTCTGGTGTAAAGGGTGTGGAAAGGATGACTTATCCGAATCGTTCCAATATGGTCCTCAGGGGAACAACGCATCTGTGGTCAACCTCAGATAGAACCTTGATCTTATCTGGGGTTGATTATAGATGTCCATGAACGACAGTGACCATAATCAGGTGGACCGCATGCACGTTTGCTACTTCAATAATATAAAAAATAAAAGGTAATAAAATCTTTCATGGTTTGACTCCGGCTACACCACTGCCACATCTGATTCTGTCTAATAATAGTGTTAATCACTACTGTGCTCTGGTTTAAACTGTGTGGTAAATAACACACTTAGCTGAGGCGTTCCAACTTAGTTCTCAGAAACAGCGACGCGTCTGTGGCCAACCTCAAGCAGGACTACTCTTATTTGTGATACCGTGATATCTTACCTGGAGTCACTACTCCACTTACCATCAGATGAACTGAATGCTCGTTTGCTACTTCATAAAAAATAATATATGTATATGTAATGTATATGAAAGAATTCGTTTGTATCCACACTTAAGCGTTTGTGGAACTCATTTGAAATAAATAATGACTATTTGTAAAAATATTTTCTTATCTCGCCAAGTTCTAATATTTACTGGAATCAACGAAACTCGCTTCCGTTGATCCTTTAAGCGCAAGCTTGTTTAGAATTAAGCCGTATCACTGGATCGATCGCCAGAACCCTCTATAATTCTAATGGAAGGGTTTAGCCTGATGAAGACGGAGAATGCACGCATCAGATCTGCTGATTAACCGCTTAACTATTATGTACATAATATTGGGTAGTTTATAAGGATGTTAAATGTACCTATTTGTTTAATGTTAAATGTACCTAATTGTTTATTGTTAAATGTGCCTAATTGCTTAGTGTTAAATGTACCTAATTTTTCATAGGGTTTTGAACGGTGGAGCATTCATTTTATTAGACAATCACATCGTTCCTTGTTACCCTTAAGATTACTGTAAAAAATAAGTAAAATATACCAAGTTTCATGATAATCGTTCTAATGATTATCGTGTTAGTAATTATTTAGTATTTTTATTAGTCATCTAGCTTAAATGAAGCCACAGGACAAATGCGACATTGCTGTTTGTCTTCTCGTAGCGACTTCTGTCAAGCTTTAAGCTTGTCGCTAACAAGGAACTTGTTGGTATATAACTTCCTTTGTCGCTTATGATCTAATTGCAATCAATCAAAAGATATTATTATACTATAATGCTGAGGTATAATGCTAATAAATTTTATATTTTGGTGACTTAAAAGAAATGTTTTAACAAAAATCAAATGGACCAAAATTTTAGTCCGATATATTTTGGATGAAAATGTGGTAATGATGATAATAATGTATGTCGTTAATATGTATGTATGTATAATGTATGTAGTTAAATATTCGTTGTACTTGTATTAAATAAAGAGAAAAGAAAACTGTACATATCATTTAAATTCAAAAACAAAATATCCCTTAATGTACTTCAAGTAGCCATTAGTTTCAACTAAACTAGAATGATAAAACTGCTTAAAGTTCACATAAGAGGTACTTACGTACGCTACAGTGCTATACCTGTTTCTGTCTTACACCAATGTATTATTTGATATCTTTGCAGTATGATTTAAAGAGTGACAAGGGATTCACATGGGTTGATTTATACTGCGCAGCTTGCTCGGTGACACCCCATGTAAATCCCTATGAAAGTGCAGACCTTGCTAGAGACCTTCGGATAGTTCTTAGGTTACAACGTACTTGTGTATTGTTCAATTTGATTTTGTCTTCTATTTAGTTTGCAAATTATCTTTGTGAGTACGAGTATGTACTTAAATGACCATATTTTAGAGTCTTAGTTAATAAAAGTGGAACTATATTTAAAAAAATACATATCTACTACCTACTCATTTAACAATATTCCAAGCTAACAATAGTCAGATGTATTATGAAAAATATTATATTACATTATATACGGTCATGATTTTGTAGATGATTTATAATAAACTTAAATGACCTAAGTTTAGGATACTGCAAAGCAATATACATAATCCTGTGATTATCTCACAGACTTATTTCCGCTTTGAGCAAAGAGGAAACATAACATAATATGGAATTTATGTAAACTTATACGTTAAAAGACAATCACCGGAGAGCTCCTATCTAATGGGAAACTTATGTTGACGAAAGCTGTGATGCATACATTACCCGGTTCATTAAGACTTCACTAATAATTTCGTACCAAAGGAACTCGTAGGTAATTAAACAGAACCACAGACAGAATACATACAAAATGAACGAGTCGTCTAATGAGGTGAATTAAATATTACATAAATGTAAATATAAACATGAATAATAATGATATACTTACAGCGTGGAGCAATTAAACCGTGCCAGAAAAATATTGGAATTTAATTTGCCATCATAGTTAGTATGTGGTAGTGGTAGAACCCTCGGTAGATGGTTGATATTATCGCCACACCAGCCTATATCTAGCGTATTTGTACATAAGTAGTAGTTAATAAGTAAACGTTTGTCCCAGTAGTACCGGGACCAGAATTCACACGGCTTCCGGCCAGCGACCCCGGGAGGACGGCGATATGTGTGGCCACTCACATACTGTCGTAAACATCAGCTAATTTAAGTTGAGCAAATGCCCACCGGAGAAGAGAGCCCGAAATGGGCATCGCGCTTGTAGGACTTCCGCGAGGGTCCAATGGAGTTCCCGGAGTCTTCCGCTACGGAGCACTGAGGACGGCTACCGGAGGGAATTTAGTGCGGTAAAAATCCCACATAACCCTGCGTCTCTTCCGAAGCGTTGGGTACTTTTTGAAGGTTTCCCCTTCGTCGTCAAAAAAGGTGATTACAGTTATTTTGTATAACTTTGATACAACAATTAATTACGCAACTTTTTGTAACCAAACTTTTGAAGTGACACAGTACCTTGGGTAACACCTTTTGTGTTTCACTTGGTTATAAAGGGTTATTGTTTGGTACGCTAACTTTCTCACGAATATTTATTTTGCGAATTTCTTTTGTCTGTTGAAAAATGAGAAAATCTTTTACGATTTATATCGCAACGTGTAGTCGTTAGTCGCCGAGTGCTCCTCCTTTTTCATTCTAGATTTTAACAAGTGTGGTAGCCATTGTTCACACAAACTGAACCATCTGTTCGTACTAAAGAGTATTACAGAAAGTTTTCAACTATAAAACAGTTAGAATTCAACTCACATGGCGCAATGCGTCCTCATATTTGCAGAAAGAACGACTTTTATTTCATTCCTTTAATTTAAACTATAAAGCTTAGTCATTGCTATAACACGTTGACTATATCTTTTTTACAATTTCGTCTAACTGATATTTAGTAGGTTTTTATATAAAATGTCGTAGTACCTACATACATGCTACATACAATGATCTCTTGTTTTTCTATAAGTATGTGTGTTCGTAGGTATGTGTGTGTACGTAGATATGTGTTTTATAATGTAGACTATTATTATTGTACTATTGTACCATTACTGTACGTCCATCCATTTAAAAATTAGATATAGGTATATAATATAATTGACGCATTCACAGCAAATCGTGTTGTTCTTAATATAAGATATGTTTGTAGGCTCTAAGCAGAAGCCGGATCTAATCGTGCTAACTTATGGACATCTGAAATTATTAAATACTAGGTGATCCCCGCGGTTACACCCGCGTTTAAAAATTAAAAAGGAATACATATTAAAACATAACGGTAATCCCGCTCTCCCGTGATAGCGCGCGCCTACGCGTGGAGCGCGCGCTAACGGATTTTTTGAAAAATTAAAGTAGCCTATATTACGCCTTAGACCTTCGACTATCTTTCAGTGAAAGCTCCATCAAAATCGGTCCAGCCGTTTAGAAAATTACCTCAGCCATACACACAGACAGACACAGATAGGTTCAAGTCATAAGAATCAC
Organism: Urbanus proteus proteus; assembly: GCA_018251915.1. NCBI lineage: Eukaryota > Metazoa > Arthropoda > Insecta > Lepidoptera > Hesperiidae > Urbanus > Urbanus proteus. The sequence continues at coordinate 8,439 of DWPV01002254.1, forward strand.
ATTATACAAGGACACATACAAGAAATTGTATCAGTCAAATTCGTCAAACACTTCACTTTTCACTATAAGGGACGCGTTAGCGTGTGCGCATGTTTCCGCCCTTGTTGGTATGTAACCATAATCTTTTGGTTATCTAAACCTTTTCTACTTTACATTAATAATTTTGACGACCCGGATGGCGCAATGGTTAACACGCCGCATCGCTAATCCAAGGGTCCTGGGTTCGGATTCCCAGCGAGGCGGAAATTTGAATGATGAGTTTAAATTTCCGTTCTTGGTCTGGGTGTGTGTCCTTGTCTTGTGTGTTGTCCATGGCACCCACGACACAGGAGAAAATGCTACTGTGGGGCTATGAGTGTGAAGCGTTAAAATTAATAGTTGAGATAAGTCTACATCTACCTACTTAATGTCCTCTTCTATGTTCCCTAAGTTGTATAAAGTGATACTTCATTACAAGTTTAAATGTAAGAAGCTATAAATATTTTTAATATCCTAATTGGGACCAATTTTCCGCATTTTATTTAGAAAAAAATATTCAAAATTACGAAAATCCCTGGAGTTTTCCTGTTTATGATAAGACGGCAAAAAGCTTTACTTGTTAGTGAATAGCCAAACTTTCTACAAAAACAATTCTCACAGCGTTTTATTTACATATTTGCTTAAAAAAAGCTTTCCCTTCCCTTATATTTTAACGTATGACAAGAAATGTATTATCATCTGGATCCGTTGTGACGTGTTACCTATATTCATTTTTATTTACTCCACCGATCTAGTTTTAATCTAGTTTTAAGTAAGAATATAGTAATTTAAGTTTAAGTAGAACTAAGGCTGAAAACACGGAAAAGAGAATGACGGGTAAGTGTCATAGGCGCCTATTAGTATGGAAACCGCTGTCGCCAAACAAACGCTAAAAATCAGTACCTAATCGTATTCTTACCACTAAGAAATTTGCATTGTTATTTGTTCCCTGTTGTCAACAATGAATGAGGCAGGTTTACGAAGTTTTACAAACATTTTATAACCCGCAAAACAAAATACGTGTCTCAATAACTGGACAGCACTAACGTTAAGTATGCTAAACTGATCGGACTGGTAGTCGCCTCACTTCGCCCACATGCCACTTCCTGTTATCTCTTTGTTTCATGGCTGAAAAGGACTATTAGGAAGGATAAATATTTGAACTTACGGTAAAATGAGTCTTAATTGACGAAGGTCGCCCCATCAGGATCCCACGAGAATACTTCAACGTTAACAAAATTATTTTAAAAGTCAACAAGATAGACTAAATAAAAGCTCCAGGAAACGAAATACCTATAAGCAACCTAAAGGTAAGTTCTATAATTATAATTAATAATTACCATTATAAGTTATGCCTAAAAGATTTTATCTAAAAACATTATCCGATCGATTTTATCGCAAGCGAAAAATCTTTTATTTCGGAGGTAAATAAAAATTAAAAAGCTTTCAAACTTAAAATCTGCAAGTGATTACAAAGTCCTAAATTAATTATTTTATTTAATTATTAAAGCGTATTTAGGTGCCGAGTGGAAGGTTGAAGTGGAAGAAGGGCCTGCGTGGCCTCAGGCCCTGCAGGATAGACTGATATGGAAACTCTTAATGTAGGAGGCCAAGACCCATTTTGGGTCATTTTGCGCCATTCCAGTTAGTGATTACAAATTAAGGTACCTACCGACATCGTATGTAATATGCATGTGCATAATAGTACATTACGATACGAGTGGCCTATATTGCCTATTATGGCACGGCATGAAGTTAGCTGCTAAACGCCGTGCATAATAGGCAACTTAGGTCACTAGTACCTATCGTATTTTATTTTATAGTACGCGTGACATAAGTCCGCTCGCACGCGGAGGGACGTGCGTAAGTGCGGGCTTAGGTCACAATGTGGTATAAGAAAATACGCGTTTCAAGTCTTTAGTGCTATTTAAAATACGTTTATCATTTTCTATTGTCCATTTCAAATTTTAAGGTTTTCAAGAGCAAAAGCGCTTGAAAAGTGTAAAACGGTATTAATCGTATATTACGTTTGCAAAAACAGATGTCAAATTGTGAACAGAACAAGGCAAACATTAGTTTAAGGCTCGTGGCACACTCGATCAAATATTTGGTTGATCGAGGGGCGCTCGCATATTTTAGACGATTTTACACGAGTAGGCAAGATCATGTAACCAAGCGTAAGAACCACAAAGTAAACAAATTTATGTAACCGTACTGTAACCTTCCTTTAATACCTTGCTAAACTCTTCTTATGTCCCATTTTTGGGCACTGTCTTTGGAGTAGGCCTGGTGCGAACTCCACCACGTTGCTCCAACACGTATTAGTAGACGCTGTAGGTACGGGCAGTCCAGGTCAATCCGTATCGGACCGCCTGTGAAATGTTACTCTGATTTGTTGTGTTTTTCTTGGGTTGGGTTGAAAGAATATTAGAATTTTATTTTTACTATTTGAAAGTGGTGTGATACGCAATATCGCAAAAGAAGAAGCATTTTAGTCGTAGATGTTCTCAATCAGATTTCCGACTAGGCTATTCTTCTGAGCGGTGGGGCTCATGTGTTTTCCGAACCAAGGAACCGACCTTCTACCCAGGCTGCTTACCCCTATGGATCGGATAGGAACTATACACGCCTTAAATACCTACCTTAGTCATTGTTGTCTTATTTAATATACCAAACCCTGACTGATAAATATACTCTAAGTTCCTTGAACTTTGAATCAAAATAAATTTCAGCAAACTTTATTAGATAATTCAATAGACTGAAGTAGCTATGTTAAGCGATATTACCATATTAAATTGGCCTCATACACCGCCGTTCCGGGTTCGAATCCCAAGCACGTTCCTGTGTTTCTTGACGTGTACGTGGCATAAATAATCTCTCAGCTGAACAGTAAAAGAAAGCATCGTAAGCAGACGAGTATGACCGAGAGTTCTTTATAAAGATCTCATTTCTTCATTCTTTTTGGCGACTCGGATGGTGCAATGGTTAACACGCCGGACCAATAATCCGAGGGTCCTGGGTTCGATTGCCAGCGAGGCGGAAATTTGAATGATGAGTTTGAATTTCCGTTCTTAGTCTGGGTGTGTGTCCCTGTCTTGTGTGTTGTCCATGGCACCCACGACACAGGGAATCCTAGTGTGGGGCTATGAGTGTAAAGCGTTATTTATTTATTTATTTCAAAGTTAATATGAAGTATGGCCTCTTAACTCGGAATCTTATAACGGTAGTCGATTTTCATCAGCTGGACTAAATGCTCTAAAAAAGTAATATTGTGTTACCTAGATAGGCACTAATCTGGGTGTTGAATTGTCACTAATATACGAGCGAATAGCTACAATTCCGTTTTTTAAATATTGGTAACTAGATGTCCTTTGAAATAGAAAATAAAACTTTTTATTTTGATGCAAATGAAAAATATTTTATGTACCTACCCATTTCTAAATTCATGGAAAAAACTGAATCCAATATGTTTTAAATGACATCCAGCTATCGTTCGATATAAAATTGAAACGCAAGGGACACAGTGAAACGAATATGCTCTCAAAGGCCGGTTAAAAAAATAAAACAAACATTTCAGTTTGACACAACTTTAAAAATATACGAATAACTTCACAACAGTTTGGTTCTAGTCTACTATTTGATTTGATGTTGGTGGTATTCAGACCACATATTTTACGGTTTGCGGTTATCATTTCAAATTTTAAGATCTCATACTGAAACTGATGGTAAGTAAGGAAATTATAATGGACTTGAATATGCGTATTATTAAACAATCAAACGAGACGTCGATGACTCGTAATTAGAATTAACCCTCGCCCACAACTTTTTCGAATAAGTCCTAAAATAACTTACATAGATTCTGTCGGTACCTACAATGCAAAGTGATTCTACTTTATAATTAAATTTAATTACAGTAATTTAGATGCATTTTTTTAAGTTATATTAATTGTAAATGTAAATTTAATTTTAATTGTCTCTGTAATACATTATATATTTAAATAAAATATTTAGAATCTACTCTATATGTAATTATAAAAATACTGTCATCTTTACGTAACTAGTACACATTACTGCTACACTGCTCATGGACATCTGTAATCAACACAGGATATGGCGGTGAACCGTAGAGTGCTTTAAGTCCTAAGTTAAACGTCTCGTTTTCATATTACCCGTTCCACAGCTCTAAAATCGGGTCACAGCGGCGCTTAATGAACTTCTGTTTATAGTCAGAAATTGGGTGGTGTCGTGTTGTCTCTAGATTCGAACCAGGAAAGTTCTGCCACCCTCAATTACAATAATACCTTCATACCTTATATTAGCTTACAATTTTTACGCTCATGTCCTCATGTTTTACGCTCATTTCCTCAATTATAAAAAACGAAAAGTAGGTAATAATTTACCCCTTACTTCCTGTATTTTTGACAAAATATTAAATTCAAATTCAAATTCAAAATATATATTGCTCATGCTTATTTTCTAAATCAGGTCTTACAATTAATATTAGTGCAAGCATGCACCCTGTCAGGGTATTGCAATTAAATCCTGTTAAATATGAGTAACTACATGGCTTTGTGCATTAAATTTAATAAAAAAAAACTACATTAAAACCCTTAAACTCGTCATCATAAATCAATTGACTACCTATTGCCACACATGAATGCCGTTAACCAATACTTACCAATTTAAAAATATTTTATAGCACATTGTGACCTAAGCCCGAATTTTACGCACGCCCTTCCGCGTGCGAGCTGACTTACGTCACGCGTACTATAAAATATGATACTAGTGATCTAAGTTGCCTATTATGCACGGCGTTTATCACCGTCGCTTCGCTCGGACGCTAACTTCACGCCGTGCAGTAATAGGCAACATAGATCACCCGTATCGTAATGTACTATTTTTAAAGTGAATCACGCATCTTTTCACCTTTTGATTTCATACTTATGACACAACTTTACAATACAGAATATTGCAAACTGTCGACAGTTCGAAAATAATGTCGCATAAAATAAAGTGTCTACACTGCACATTATGTGCAAAGTTCGCGCATTCTTGCTACAGACCGCACCTAAGCACTTCGTTGAAGATAGAAGTTTCTTCATTATCCGTATAATTTGTTCCGAACTATAGTTTTCATAGCTATTCCACTATCTGTTTTGTGTATTTTACGGAAATTAGGTATTTCCTAAGGATACGTTAGTCCAAAATAATAATGGTTAAGACAATATTACCTACTTCCCGATCTCAAAATTTCCAAGCAATTCATTTAATTACCTACTTGACTACTTATTTGCTATTTACTCTATAAAATTATACCTATTTAGAATTGTTTTATAAAATTTTTACCGTATAATATTAATTATAGACGAAGTTTAAAGAAATATTTGCAATAACCTCACTGCTAATGTATGTACCAACATTGCTTTTAGAAGTGTCAAGTCCAACACCCCCTTCAATTTCGCTCAGAAGCTGTGCAATCTGTACAAGTCATTGATTTATTATACAGGGTGAATCTTCATAATGTGCACATATTGAAACAGGCTAAATTAAACCGTATATCATCGACAAAAAAAAAGGTTTTTTTTTTGTTTTACCACCTTTTAAAATTTTGGGAATAGTGCACCTTATATAAATAAATCGCTATAACTTTTGCACTTAGCGATTTATTTACATAAGGTGCACAATTCCAAAAAAAAATTTTTCAAAAGGCTGTAAAACCCAAAAAAAATACAAATTTATTTTTATTTTAATTAATTTAGCCTGATTCACCCTGTACATATTTACTTGAAATCATTCGTACAAGTAGACAAACATAATTAAGATTATATCGACTCCCTGTCAATTGCAGCGGCTATATGTGCAAAATACTTGATGTGCTTATAATTAGTTAACATATATTTAGATATGTAATTGACCTACATATGTCGGTATACGTCCTAGGTATAGGTACTACCTACATTACCTACTAGATACTCGTATGTATTCCTATACACACGACGTCTATACATAGGACGACGAGGGATGTTTCCAGCACACATAAATCATTACATAGCCCATGCAACTTATTTATTTGGAAGTGGTCTTAATTCATGTTTCGAGGTTTCCAAACTACTTAGATATCTTTTTATGTCTTGGTACAATGGTTACAATGGTAAATGTAAGTTCTAAGTTATTATAAGTACCTAGTACCTATTACAGGTAGGCCATCATAAGATTATATTATTACCTATCCATATCCATTTAATTATAAAACCCTATGAATAATTACGCCTTAATTTGCCATTACGTAAGCCGAAAAAGGCAACTTCATATCTGTACCTACTCTATAGGTACTTAACTATAAATAATTGTTAACCCATAAAATGTTTCTATTAAATAACAAAGTATAAGGCCAATTTAGTGTTTCGACCCAACAAAAGAGTATTTTCATTATATAACTTTAATGTTTGAGTTAGATACCTGCTCGTATTGTGCGCACAATGGGGGTTTGTTGGATGCAATATTATAGCAGAATTTATATCGTAAGATATTAAATGTTATAAAATGAAATAACCCTCCTACTACATTCAGCACGCGATCTGTTTCAGAAAGCTCAGTAGTTCGACGTGCTATAGAGAAAGCTATGCTTAGAATTTTGCTAATAGGTATGTTTGCGACATTGCTCCCTATTAGCAAACTGAACTGGCAATGGTCCTATCCTATAAATATCCTTCGAAGGATCGATTACCGATGGGAAAACAAGATGTTCGAGTGGTGACCACGGTTAACGTCTTTTCCTATAATAGAGGAACTAATTTTATTAACATTATCAATTTCTAACGGTTGTTAATTATTGTACCAGATCGAACGATTTAACGAGATTTTTAGGTTTCGTATCGTGTATGAATTAAAACTGAAACTAAAATGTTTTAGTTATATTGAAATCGAAATTTTATTATTACTACCATTATTTGTACTTCACTTCATTTCAACACGTTGTTATTAACATCCCAATAGAAGAGGTCATTTAAAATAGATTATTATAGTTGCAATAATTTATTATAATAAATTACGTATACCCTTAGGTGGGTAGGTATTTTAGCCAACTTTACTTGGTACTAGATGTCCCTATTGAGGAATGAATACGGGCTATAAATTGTGTAACTTAGACAGTTACATGATTCCGGCTGCCCATGCATTAGTGTAGGATGCCATTATATGCACAATACTTGATGATGATGCATTGAGAATTCGAGTAGGCACTGATGGTACTTATATAGCTTTGAGGTTTAAAGCATAATGTACATATGGATCTAAGATAAATTATGAGCATTTAGGTACGTATTTATATTTATAAAAGTGTTTACTCACTCAATCTAAAGTTTTAAATAACTGGCACGTGTCTCTAAAAATTGTTCAAAGATGTGTGCATATTGAATTTTAATTATCATTTGGTTGGTTGGAAGGATATCAACACGCTTGAGAATTCGTCCGAAGGAAGTAGATAGTCATTTGTCCCTGTAGTTCCGTCCCTACTTGTCGTAAGAGGCGACTAAAAGGAGGGTGACCCCGGGAAGGACGGCGTTACGTGTGGTCGCATACCGTCGTAAACTGATGATGCTGATGATGTGGGTTAAGCAAATGCTCACCGGGCCAGAGCCCGAAAAGGACTTCGGCGATCGCGCTTGTAGGACTTCGACGAGGGTCCAATGGAGTTCCCGGAGTCCTCCACTGTCGAGCGCTGAGGTCAGCCACTAGTGGAGTTTTAATGCGGTAAAAATTCCACATAACCCGACGTCGCTCCCAAGGCGTCGGGTACCGTTTAAAGGGAGAAATCCCTTGTCATAAAAAAGGTGTTGTAGTTATGCCTCCAGAATCGAAAATATAAGCAAGTAGAAAAAAGCACTGCTATTGTGCTGCCAAAGTCGAGTCATGAAGGATTCTTCCCTTTACAGGTATATAGATAAAATCTACATAGCTTCTAGGTCACCAGGTCACGAAGACTTGGCAGATACTGCCGTTATTTCAAAGTTGACGTGAGCAAACGTGCAATAAGTAAGAATCAGTTATACAAACACCAGTCTCCAGTGTTTAATATCTTCTAACGTATAACTTTAAATCTTCAGAACTTTATGAAGGTGAAAATAGAGAGAGAATTTAGTTTTAACGCAAACACTTCACTTAGATAGTAGGTATAGATATCTTTTATGTTAGAAATATCATAAGTGGTTAGTAAAGTTTTAGAAGGTGGTAGAGCCCTTGTAGTTCGACTTGTCGTCACCGGCGACCACATGAGTGTGACGCACGCGCTAATGCTTTCACAAAATTAAAGTAGCCTATGTTACGCCTTAGACCTTCAGCTATCTTCCCGTCAAAATCGGACCATCCGTTTAGAAGATTACCCCAGTCAAACAGACAGATAGACCACAAAATTTTAATTGCATTTTCGTTATAAGTATCGTGTTTACTTTCATATGCGTTGAGTAAAAAAATGTTGTTTTGAAATCACAAACAGACACTTCAAATTTATTTATTTGTAAAGATATATTTCAAACTTTCTTAATAATTATATTTTATATCTACTACGAATATAATAATTGTCTACGTGCACAAAAGACAAGATTTTCATATTGTTTATAACATTAAAATAACTGAAAGATGTCGGTACAGAGTTTGGTAACTTGGACCAACAAAAGACCACGGCAGTGTTGGCAAACAACAATACATTCGTTAAACAAAGCCAAAATTTGTATGTCGAAATGTGTATGAATTTTACATAATGGAAGCCTACTACGACGGATCCGCTAATTATTTTAAGTAATTAAAAAAATATGTTTAAAAATTTTAAAAAGATTTTTTATGTCTAGTATTTTTCAAAAGCCTGTCATTCGATACGCATGTCATTTAGTTACCTACTTCAAAAAAGTAAATGATCAGTTTTAAATTAATTATGCAAACTTTGTTCATTTAACGATCCATCGAAACCAAATATGTATTCAAAATGTCAGTTCAATTTGGTTTGGGTCTAATATTTAGTTGGTAATGTCCTCTTACATACCTGCTATAGAATCAACAGAGCAAGTTATATTATAGTTACATTTTGTATGGACCTTATACCTACTTCTGACGACCCGGATGGCGCAATGGTTAACACGCCGGACCGCTAATCCCGGTCCTGGGTTCGATTCCCAGCGAGGCGGAAATTTGAATGATGATTTTAAATTTCCGTTCTCGGTCTGGGTGTGTGTCCTTGTCTTGTGTGTTGTCCATGGCACCCACGACACAGGAGAAAA
>DWPV01002255.1:0-17725 GCA_018251915.1 Urbanus proteus proteus
GCCCCCTTTTAGTCGCCTCTTACGACAGGCAGGGGATACCGTAGCCCTATTCTGGTCCCGGGACTACAGGGACAATGTGATATCTACCTAGAAACTCTGCTATCCTTGGACGATAAATTTTTGATCTATAACTGGATTCTGAAACCAATCTGGATATACAGCATTTAGATATGGAGAATAGCTAGAAAAAGTAACGTATAGAGTGCAAAACAATATCTCAAAAATCATAACCGACGCTCCATGGTTTGTAAGGTACGCCAAAGTACATAAGTACTTGAACATCCCAACTGTGGCCTCAGAAATAGAGCGCTATAAAAATTACATTTACCTACCTTCTGTAATATAAAAAATAACATATGTGTCCTAAATCCTATATTTTTTCCAGCTAATCATAGCCCTTGGCGTACCAATGCCGATGCCAGAGAAGTACATCAACATGGCATGGGGCTTGAACTTCCAATACCAGTACGTCCAATTCGACAACATGACGGCATTGAACAAGTACTTCTTCATCAAGACGGTCTCTCGGGAGCAGAGGGATGCTGAGTTGGCGGTGAGACGGGATGAGAGACTCACCTTCTATAGGTCCACGGCTGATATGCTAGATGCGTGAGTAGATCCTATCATGTATTTCACCTATATACCCTTGGTGGAGCGGTCACCCTACCACTGACCCTACCACCCTACTACTGACGGTCTGACACATAATAGGTTCCGGGTTTGATTCCCGGTCAGACATTTGAATGATAAATTTAAATTTTGGTCTGGGTCTTATTGTTTGTGTATTGTGTGTCTATGGTACCTACGACACAGGAGTACGTAAGGTAAGTGGCCACTATCACCCATAGGCGGCTATAAACGACTTCACATGAAACATGAGTTCTACCCGAAGACTATCATGGTCGCTTTCTATAAAAAGTGCCATAATAACCTACCATAATAATAGTTTTTACCTTATAATAGCAGTGTAGCGCTGCTGTTTTAGTTTAAAGGGTGTGGTTAGAGAGACACGGGTACCTATCCGAGGCGTTCCAACTTCACTTTAGGGGTAGCAACGCATCTTGCGCGGACCTCGGATAGGTTTATACTATGATCTTATCTGGGGTTGACTAGAGATGTCCATGACCGGCAGTGGCCACTTACTGTCAGATGGACTGCATGCTCGATTGCTACTTCGACTATTACTTTTCAAAAGAAAGTGACTACTTACTATTGACTAAAATACAATGCAATACAGAAATAAGTCAGAACCTAAATCGATCATTTCTTGCTATCCACCAATTAATTAAACCTATATTTGAACAGCTTAGGAACTAATAACGATATCCACAAAATAATGATTGATCTCATCTTTGTGTTAAAGAGCATCGGAAACCAATTAGTAATATAATTTATGGGCGGTATCCTTCTTTATCGTGAAAGAAAATAAAAAATATATTTTTATAATATACCTACATAATTATATCATCCATCCATCCATCCATCCATCCATCCATCAGCCCTTTGAGGTCCACTGCTGGACATAGACCTGTCCTAAGTGATGCCATCCCAACAGGTCCTGTGCCTTCTGAATCCAGCGGTTTCGCGCTGTCTTCTTCAGGTCATCAGTCCACCTGGTCGGGGGGTGGCCTGTGCTCCTTTTGCCTAATACACATAATTATATACCTATGTGTTAAAACGAGCATGTAATCCGCCTAATGGTAAGTGGCAACTGGCGCCCTAGTACATCTGTACTAGGGTCTACGTATAATATAAGTGGCAATTTATGTTCCAGCAAAGGGCTAAATGGACATGAGTGTGTTTTACGAGCAATATGCGAGGCGGCGCAGTATCCGGTGCATGAAGAGGGTCTTATTGGTGAAATTGTGCATATATTACTTACGTGCGTATGATAATACCCATTACGTATGGTTTATGGTCGTATATCTTTTCTAGCTTTTCATGTTGTCCTTGTCACCCATTACTGTCTTTATTGGACACTACTGTTGGGCCCTACCCATCTCATCTTATCTTGTACTTTTTTGACGACCTAATTCATTGACAGATTAAAAGAATACTCCTATTGTTTTTCTGTCAATCTATTCTCAAATGGCAGAAAAGAAGGGCTTAAAATAATTAATTAATCCTAAAGGTGTACGGAACGAAAAAGTTTGAGAACATCTGGCCTAACAAAATCCGCACTTGCACAAGTAGGATTTTTACTTTCCACATCTTTGAGAACATTTTATAACACTTTTTATAGGTTTCCATTCAGCTTGTGTTTTTGTTAAGGCAAGGGTTACTTAATTTCTTATACGCTCGTAAATAATTTAAAAAAAAAACAGATGTAACTACTTCCGGTTCAAATCGTGGACACTATCGCATGATACTAATTCATTACAATTTTAGTATAACTTTTAGTAAAAACATAAATAAATGTATCTTCTTTCCGTTTCCAGACCCGATTACGGTCACTCACCTTTCGAAGAACACGACAAGGATTGGCTAGAAGCGGTCTCGGTGTACAAGGACGCGGCCGTCGCCGGGAGGCAGATGTTTACTTGTGCGTACATTTACAGCGGCTGCCCTCAGAGCGACGGGATCTTAGAACTTATATCTCAGCTGAGAAGTGAATGACCGTAGAAGATAAATAATTATCATAATAATATTATGTAGGTATATTAGGAAATCTATAAGTGACGGTAGGGAGGACCTTTTTTGATTCGATTCCAGGTGTAAAAGGAGTGGTAAAGCATTATTATCTTATTTAAGGCGTTCTAACTACTAAGCTCTCACAGGTAGCATTTGTGGCCTCAGATAAGACTATGATTTTATCTGGTGTTAATTACAGGTGTCCATTGGCGGCAGTGGCCACTTACCAGGTGGACTGCATGCTCGTTTGCTGTTTCCACATTATAAAAAAATAAATAAGATATAAGTAGATCCATACGTTTCTGGAGTGATCATCGTCACATCCACTTCTCTGATCTAATAACATTGTTTAGGTATTGTTATGTTCAGGCTTAAAAAGTGTGGTAAGGTACCATTTAAATGATATAATTTCCTTAAAGAATATGTTCGACTTAATAACATGCAATCTATAGGCGTCGATAGTCTTCATGGCAAAAATATCAGCAAACAACTCAATTTTATTTAGTAAAACAACAATAAATAATCATAATATATGTCACATACAAACTAAAAGATATATCGTTTCGTTTGCTCCATACGTAATGCGATGAAATCTCCTAAGTCCGGTAGAGATGGAAGTAATGGCGGCTGATACACACTTCTGATCACGCACAACCGGTCTTTAGAAGGTTAGATCGATATGCTATCTTCATGTGTTAGGTACGTGTTGGAGATGAAGCGATTAACCAAGAACTAGCATCATTCTCATACGCGACACAAATTAAATCGTGACATGATATTTAATTACGTTTTCATAGGTGCTCAAAAATGATTGATTTTCTTGTAAATACTAGATTTAGGTTATCAAGTCAAATGAAACAATCGTATTTTTACTCATTTATGTGTAAACTAGCTGATCCCCGCGGTTTCACCTGCGTTTAAGAAGTAAAAAGGCACACTTATTTAAAAGTAAGTGATATCCCGCGCTGCCACGACGGCGTCCGTAAGTGTGTGGAGCGCACGCTAATGCTTATTTAAAAAATAAAGTAGACCTTCAGCTATCTTCCAGTGAAAGTCCCATCAAAATCGGTCCGATTAGAATATTACCTCTGCCAAACAGACAGACTGACAGGCATACAGCCATTTTTTTTTAAATTGCATTTTGTTATTGGTATTGTGTATTCTTTCACATACATTTAATAAAGAATTGTTATTTTGAAATCATAAACAGACACTTCAATATTATGTATTAGTATACGAGTAGATTGTAGTAATTCGCATTCAAAGCAAAGTATATAGTATTTCTACCGAAATATCTTATGACCGTGAATACTGAAACAAGTGCCTTAACAACGATTTTCCTCAGTTATTGTGTTTGAGGCACATCATTATTCTTCTGAGAACTGACCACAAAGCCACCAGAGAGATGACTTTAACTATACATTTCTATTTCATTTCTAATCAACTATAATATTGAGATTGCGTATTGATACACTGTATTTGATTCAGATTGAAGGTCTATATTTGAATTCAACGACGTAGTGATAAGAAGTAAGTAAATTAGTAAGAAATATTAATAAATAGTAGTTTTAGTTTTAATTAAAAAGAACGTTATGATTTTCAGTGCCTCAAACATATGTTAAAATATATACTCCTGTTGTTACAGGAAGTAAAATATATAATACTATGAAATAAAAAATATATAAAAATCCTATCATATAAATTCAACGTTGTGTCAATAATTCAATTTAATCTATTCGAGTAGTAACTTAAACTGTTTTTATTTTTAAACTTAAACTCTATATTATTAACATTTCATTATAATTGACGACCCGGATGGCGCAATGGTTAACACGCCGGACCGCTAATCCGAGGGTCCTGGGTTCGATTCCCAGCAAGGCGGAAATTTGAATGATGAGTTTAAATTTCCGTTCTTGGTCTGGGTGTGTGTCCTTGTCTTGTGTGTTGTCCATGGCACCCACGACACAGGAGAAAATCCTACTGTGGGGCTATGAGTGTGAAACGTTAATTATTTTTTATTTATTTATTTATTATTTATTTATTTATTTAATTTGTAAATTTGGACAGAAGATTAAGTTTCATGATGTACACACATACTAATACACGATTTTTATTAGAAAATGATCAAAGGTTTATATAAATGCTGCGCGTATGAAGTCGCGAATTTAAAAAAAATACTCTATGTAGCAATATTTCTTAATAATTTATTCATCTGTTAAATGAGAGATTAGCTCCATAACACCCTGTCCTTCTGGACAGCCGCTGTACACAGCAGCGCAGTCAAACATCTGTCTGCCGGCCACTGCGGCGTCGTGGTAGACTTCCATATCTTCTATTATATCAGGGTCCTCAGCGTCGAACGGTGTCCGTCCGTAATCTGGTCTGGAATATTAGAAATCATGTTTAAATTACAAATACATCTGTATTTAAGAGCGCTGTCCAACGTGTGAGTAGCTGGAGAGTCTGCTGAGTAAAATCATTGCCAAAATCGAAATCATAAATCGATATATATTTTACATCAATTAAAAATTAAAGTAGCTAAATGTAGTGCCTTCTCATCTTAGAAAGTTAAATAATGTCTAATAGTTCAGTGTTATTGAGTGACCGGTAGGTAATCGTTATTTGGAGAGCATCTGGCTATATGAGATGTTTATAAACTTATTCTGAATACCTATTCTAAAAATTTCTTTAGCCCTGTTGGTGTACCGCTGTTGCTCGTCCAAAACCGATTTTGTAACTCCACAAGCTTTTTCCCGCGGCTCCACACGCGTTAAATTCAATAAAAACCAGCCTTCCTCTTGACTCACTCTATCTATTAAAAACATCACATCAAAATCCGTTGCGTAGTTTTAAAGATCTAAGCATACATAAGGACAGGACTTTGTTATACTATGTAGTGATAGTGAAGTAATAATAATAAATACTTACGTGAGAAGAATATGGATAATTTCACCAACCAGTCCTTCCTCTCGCACGGGATACTGCGCCACCTCGCATATAGCGCGCAATACGCAATCGAAGCCGTTCATGCCTTTACTGCAAATAAAATATCTTTGAAACTCTTACGACGACCTCTTTTGACGAACCCCGTGGCCGAGCGGTCACCATTCTGCTGCGCAATGGGTCCCGGGTTCCGAGGTCCCGGGGTCCCGAGGAATGATGAATTTAGATTTCTGTTCTGGGTCTGGGTGTTTGTGTATTCGTCTTTGTGTGGCACCCATTCCATGGCACCCAGGACACAGGAGAAAATCCTACTGTGGAGCTATGAGTGTCGAAAGCGTCTTACACATCTAATAACTACTAAACTGCAGATCAAATTCTTAAAATATGAAGAGAGAGAGAGATATAATAAGATGAGAGATATATATGAAGAGGTGTGACGTTGGAGCAGCCAGAGATGAACCACAAAGGTTGCAACCCCTTTTAAAGACCAGATAGGATTAAATCCTTTGGATTCTTGAGTTATTTGGCCTTGGTCACAGGCCACTATTAGGTAGAGTTAATTTTTTTATATGATCGAAGTAGCAAAAGAACATGCTGTCCACTTGATGGTATTTACGCTGCCGCCCGTGGACATCTGTGATCAACCTAATAAGATCAAGGTCCTGGGGACGAGCACATATGCGTTGCTACCCCTGAGGACTGAGCTGGGAGACCTCGGATAAGCGTGTCTCCCTTACCCCACCCTACGACCAGAACACAGCAATACTTAACACTGCTGTTATAAGGCAGAGATAGATATAGCGGTGGTGCCGTCGGAGTCGAACTACAGAGTTCTACCACCTTTTAAGACTACATGTTTGCTATAACGAAAACATCCTTCTTACTATCATAATCAGCACATCACACACCTGGTCATAATGTCAGCAATAGATCTATAGAAAACCAATCTTTCGTTCTTCCTGGCGACCAGATCGGTGTTTCGTTGCTCTCTGGACACTTCCTTGATAAAGTAGTATTGGGATAGCTGGGAGATATTCTGGAACTGTATGTATTGGTACTGGAAGTTGATGGCGAATATCAGGTTCTTTTCCTTCGGTACTGGCAATGCGAAGCCGAGAAGCAGCTGCAAGATATAATATATAAAAATTAAATAAATAAACTTATTTGTAATCGCCATCTATATATTTTTTGTAGTTATTTCAATTTTTAATTTTATTCTTTAGAAATATTTATAGAAATAAACCTATTTTATTTCTAGTATTAGTTATATATTTACTTAGCTTATAGTTACTTATATTTTACTGTAGTTTTGTAGTTTTGTTTGCAAACCGTATGCGCGTGGCGCGCGCTGATGCTTTTTTCCAAAATTATAGTAGCCTATGTTACCCCTTAGACTTTCAACTATCTTCCAGTGAAAGTCCTGTCAAAATCGGTTCAGCCGTTTAGAAGATTACCTCAGCCAAACAGACAGATAGACAACCAAAAAACATTAATTGAATTTTCGTTATAGGTATCGTGTATATTTTCAAAGGTATTGAGTATTTTTTTTAAATCACAAGCAGACACTTCAATTTTATTTATTTGTATAGTCTATGGTTGAAGGGATATTACTTAAAGTTACTTAAAATGTGGAAGTACTGCTACAAAATGTAATTATCACAGTTTTAAATTGTAAATGTAAATAAAAACCAAGCAAAACATGTAAAATATAAAATAAAATGTTTTACCCATAATCCCCGACGAAGTCGCTGCCGGGAAGCTAGTTTTTAATATTTTAGTAGAAAATATTTACGTCAACTGACTTTCCTCCCCTATTTCCTCTGGGATTACTATCAAAAAATTCTAGATAACTCACATCCGGTGGTATATTTGACATTGCAGTTTCATCTGCTTTTCAGAAAATGTTACTACATGGAAACACGTTGATTTAAAAAAAATACATAGGTACATACGTTTTGTGATTTATACGAAAAAATACACGGATCGAATCCGGTCAATCATTTTGGTTGCAAACTTAAAAGTTATTGAGTCGTTTGAATATAGAAGTCTGATGGCATTTTCTATTAGTAAAATTTAAGAGGGTAACTAATGAGAATTTAACTGTGACATGCCTAAAGGATTAGGTTTTGAGTCTGGACCGAGGAGAGATCACAGCATGAGATAGAAAAGAAATAAGAATAATATCTTTTTTTCGCCGACAGCCACTGATAGATGCCCATCTTAACAAAGTTATAGCTACGCCCATGTTTCTTTCTATGTCTTCACTTATCTTTTACTGAAAGATAGGTGAAGGTCTAAGGCGTAACATAAGCTGCTTTAATTTTGGGAAAAAGAATAAAAGCGCGCCACGCGCATGCAGCCATCGTAACGGGAAAGCGGGATGTTACTTATCTTTAGATACGTGTAATTTTTACTTTTTTAACGCGGGTGAAACCGCGGGGATTAGCTAGTCAGAAATAAGTAAACAAACTTTAACAGAAAAACTACTTACTTTATATGTGGCCCCATAAGGAAATACCAATGGTAAGGTGTTTATTTGCCTTTTGACCCTTAAATCTTCCTCGGAATCTTGTTGCACTGTTATTGAAGTTATCACAGGCAATAGACATAAAAGGTTAATGAATCTGAAATAAATGACTTACATATAAAATTACACTATAACAATTGTGGGCACAATAATTAGGTATACAATTATACTGTTACTATCACAATTGTAGGCACAATCATTGTTTCAATAAATTAAGACAAATAAATAATTTTTCAAAATCTAAACTTTTCTAGAACTTGTGGTAATACATATTAGTATTACAATAACAGATAGACAAAGTTTCTATAACATCCGGTTTTACCTTTACTTATCATGCGTAACTAATAATTACTTGTATAAATATAATTACTTGTATAAAAACATTTACCCTCACGGACACTATTTCTGTATCTTCCCTCCTTTAAAACTACTTTAATATAATAACTAAAATACTTAATATAATAAATAAAATACTCTACTCAATAATACATAAAATATTTACATTACCTACATGACACTTCACATTTTAATCAATCTAAAAAAACATCAATTAAAAAACCATTACCTTGCATATAACATCATAGTCAATTACTTAACAAAAATGTCATTTTTAACCGATCCCAACGGAAGAGAGGTTATCTTTTCGTCGTGTATATTTTTTTAAACTACGCAAGTTCAGTTAAGTTCTTGTGGTACGACGTAAGGTTGTGTTCACACTGCACCGACTTACGTGGCGTTTAAACCCATTGTTTGTTTCACACTACAACTGCACACAATGAAGACACGAGGCACTTGAAGTACAATCACGCACATAAGTGTCGTTTGTGTTGAAGAAAAGAAATTATTTACGATCAGACAGGCAGCTATAACAATGAACCGGTAAAATGATTGTTGTTTCTAGTAACAACACAATGAGTTACAAATATTTTAAGTACAATCAGGTAGACAAGTTTTTTTTGATGGAGGAAAAATAAATGTATTCATTTTTAGATGTCTATAAAACTAATATAGTATTAAATAGTACACAAATAAATAAAATTGAAGTGTCTGTTTGTGATTTCAAAACATTTTTTTTTTACTTAATGCATATGAAAGTATACACGATACCTATAACGAAAATGCAATTTAAAAAATTTTAGTCTGTCTGTCTGTCTCTCTGTTTGGCTAAGCTAATCTTCTAAACGGCTGGACGGATTTAGACGGGTCTTTCACTGAAGGATAGCTGAAGGTCTAAGGCGTAACATAGGCTACTATAATGTTTGAAAAATACATTAGTGCGCGCTCCACGTGCTTGGGCGCGCCGTTGCGGGAGAGCGGGGTGACAGCCGTTGCGGGAGAGCGGGGTGACATTTATGTTCAAATATGTATTCTTTTTTACTATTTAAACGCGGGTGAAACCGCGGGGTTCAGTTAAAATTTATCTATATACATATAGCATACTATGCTATATGTATATAGAAGCAGATACTATGGTTTTTATATAAAATTTAAGTAGCAATGAGTCTATGAAGACTATGAATTAAAAAAATGGTTGAACAATAATGTGATTTCACAAATGGTATTTATAATTAAGCTGGAGTTACGTCACATCATAAACATATTTTTTATAGCCAACCATCGTACTCATATGTACCTTAAAAAATACTAGAAGTGCAGTGTACGATATACTTACATATTCCCACTATTATACTACACTGTCTCAAAATTATCCCACATTGGAGTACATCCATTCCATCTAAGTTTGTAAATACAGCTTGACCTCGCCGTGGTACGCGCTATTATACACTAAGGAGGTCAATTAAAATGGTTTGGCCTGTAGCCGCCAGCCATCGCGGTTAGAACACAAGTAGATACGCGATCCGCAAACACCAATTTTGAGCTGCAGCTATACGAAAAGGTACTGAAAAGTTAAAAGGAAAGAAAAGATAAAAGAGAAAGAAATGTTACGAAAAGCGATTTTGTACGTACATAGACTGGTTTTGGCTGCAATGGACTTTGGTTTGAATTCAACTTCTGATTTATTGGTATTTCAAATGTTGTTTTTATATGTATATGATGAAAATAGTGAATACGCATGCTTCCCATTAAGGATGAGTGGCCACTATAATTCAACTCTTGATAAGATAAGAGCCTGACTTGAGGTTTGCCACAGATATATTCTTACCTTTGAAAACTACATACTTATCAGATGCGGTTCAGCATCTGATAAATATGTCTTCCTTACCATACCCTTCATACTGAACACTGCTGTTATGTGGCAGATATAAAAGAGAAATAATAGAGCGTTTAAAAATAACACACACAACCTATACATAAATTTATGCACTACTGATTAACTGGCTAATTAATAATAATTCACTTTAATTATATAATAATCACAACATACATGACTAAATTGATATGACGAATGGTAAACCTCGTCAATCATGCATATCCAAACTAATAATTAGATTTAACGATAATCGCTAATCCAGTATAATTATAAAACACAGTTCAAAGAGCTAACGCGATCTCCAAACAGATTCGGTGTACTAATGAGCCTAGGATTGCCATGTCGTCAAAATTATTGCCGGACAGACCAATTTGGATGGACATTTGAGAAAAAAGGCTGGGCACACTAAATGATCTATTAAGGATTTTGTGTCTTAGTATTAAGACCACTTACCTACAACAAAAATTTTGTTGGTAAAATTAGCCTTGGCCCAGTAGTTATGGAACCAGAATAGGGCTACGGTGTCTCTTGCCTGTCGTAAGAAACGACTAAAAGAGAGCTTCCGGGGTTGCGGGCGGCTAGAGTGGGAGCTCTAACCGTCCTTCCAGCAGCCCTGGGCAGTACGGCGGTATGTGTTGTCGCATATCATTGTGCACCTGACCGATTGTCCGAGCTGGGCCTGATGGGGCAACGTGCTCAGAGGACTCCAGCTGGCATTCCTTTCCTTTGAAATCACGGAGTTCTCTTCGCAGCGCCGAGGACGGCTACCAGGAGGGTTAGTGCGGTAAAAATCCCACATAACCTTTCGTCACTCACGAGCCGTCGAGTATTTTTAAAGATTTCTCCCTCAACAATAAATAAAAAGTCTAATGACATAACCCATCGTCACTCTCAAGGCCTCGTGTACCTTTTGAAGGTTTCCCCCTCAACAACAAATAAAAAAGAACATCAGCCTGTTATGATTAATTAAGTCTAACTGTGAGGGGACTGGTTAAATTTTAAAAACAAAAGCCTGTCAAGCCGGATATTATCTAAGTCCAGGCAAAAGTCAAAAAGTCTGGTCCTGATTTCTCCGGACGCCTGGCGACCCTAAGCGATTCTATAGTTGTATAAAGGTTAATTAATATTGTACATTTTGCTCTGGATATGTGCTTCAATCCATACAAATACATAAATGTAATTATAATGTGTTTAATGACAACAGTGATTTCGTATACATACCATATTAATTATTTGTGATCCAAAACATGATGTAGAATTATTTATGACAATGTAACTTTGCTGTGTTCTGGTTTGTAGTGACATAGACAAATATATTTATTTATTTATAGTATTAATTTACTATTTGTTATAATATATATTTACTTTGTTTATAATTACTTATGTTATATTATAGTTTTATATAAATGCAACTTGCATTGACAGTTGAAGTTACAGTTTACTTTAAGTTTCTTCCGGCTATTGCGCTTCATCAATGACAAATTAATATACAAATGGATCAAAACAAACTAACAAAAAGACATACAGAATAAAGAATGAAGCGCGCATCGCCTTGCGGATTGCATAGATCTTAACCTATCTACAAAGTTAAGTAACGTCCCGCGGAGTCGGTAGATGGATGGGTGACCGCTAGTGGCAAAAATTTCATGCACGTTTCCGTGCTTCGTAGGGCACGTTAAGCTGTCAGTCCTGGCTGTTATCATTGGATAGGAGCCGTTAAACCTTCTCGTAGTCCTTATGAGCGGTTTGAAAACACTCGACACGGGTTAGCCACTAACCTGTATCCCCTCCACCAACACGCATTAGGGCAGCGTGGTGGAGTACGCTCCAAGGCTCTCTCAGTTGTGAGAGAACTGAGAGAAGACACGTGTCTTGCAGTGGGACATAAAAAGGGTTACGGTGAATAAAGAATGGACAAGAAGAAGAACGAACAGACAAATGTGCAAACGAACTAACAGCTAGAAGGAAGGACAGTCTTACTGATGATAATAACATGATAACCTTTCTTAACAGAACTCTAAAAAACTTTAAAAACATAACTCAACTAGAGTTGTATAAAAGCTAGTATTTCTAAAACTCACAGCCGACGGCGCTCGATCCAAATTCCTTTTTGTAGGTAATTTCTCGAATACCTCATTACACGGTGCTATTGAATTTTTTACTTTGCCAGTACTAAAATATTATAAAAGATATTCATTTAATTAAATTCTCCCCGCCTGACTTCCTTCGCTTTTCTTTTGAATTAATGCAAAACTCAAAATTCATTTATTCGAAAAGTAGTACAGAACTAAATAAACAGTCGGAAAGGTAGAGATAAACTGCATTGAATTATACAAAAAGGTAAAGGTAGAAGTTCCTTAATGCCTAACAAGATTTTATTTTATGTATACGAAATATATTTCAGCATATGTTTACCTTTTTAAATTTCTTAAAGTGCGTCATGTAATATACGACACTTATAGTAATTTTGTAAGTGAGTTGTAATTAATCTAAAAATCGTCTTATCAAAATTAGTTCAATGCTTTTCATGAATTAACTAATTTTGATGGGCTTTTACGGAAAGAAAAGGACTCAAAGATAATTAATACAATTCAGTAAAAATACTTCGGATAGTTCATAAACAAATACAGACTCTTTCTAGAAGTACAGATCAGAACTAACATGTGTTTACTCGTAGTTTAATTATGTTGTTTTAAAAAAGTACGAAAAGTTACTGTGAGAGTTAAATTATTTCATTTTTTATGTATTTGCAACCACAGTGTTGTAATTATAAGTTTCATTATCTTGCAAATAAATAAAACATATTAAAAACCACACCCAACATGAACATGCCTTTATAAAATTGAGAAATCATAGCCAATGTGGCCACGGCTTTAGGAAACGGCCGCAGTCACATGACGTACTAATTTGTTTGTTCAACAGCGTCTCGCCCTAATAGTCACATGTTTGATCTCAAACTTACTGTCACAACTTCCTAGAGATTTATAAAGCCTTATTTGAAGTTAGACTAGGAAAATAACATTACTAACTACATCGTCTGTACATCATATTGATTGACCTTTTCAGCGTGTAACATGTTACATTATAATTATATTATAATGATACTAATAAGTTATAGTTATCTTATTAGTGGATAACTTTAATATAATTTTGTTCATGTTCTCATCAAGTATCCAATAAACAAATTTATTATTCTGCGTTCTTTATTTTTTCTTCTTTATACCGAACACCGTCAACCAACATTGGTTTTATATATTTGTTTAATTATGTTGCCTGTTAACAAAATCAGTACCTATTGCAATTTTGTAACACGAAACCGATATCATATATTTAATTTGTTATAATAAGATAATAAATTCAAGTAATTTTTCACACTTCTTCTGGAACAATTATTTCAATCAAAAATACTACCATGACATTAATTTCATTTTATAAATATACATAATATAATTATTAAAATAACAGGCATACCTGACATACATTTAAAATTTTATCTTCATATCAATATAGAAGTGTCTCCAGTATAAACGCGCCCTAATATTGTCGGCAGTCACATGAGTCTGCAGTGCACTAATTTGTTTATCCAACGCCGACGCTACAACGCTTAACGAGACCCTTTTACGTGTCGGTGTTGCCTTCAGTTGACATGTGGGTATGAGTTGCTATGAGTTCACCATACGAGTGGCTATCAGACGATGTATTATAATTTTGGTTTTGTATTTTTTTTGTGAAATAAGTTGCTATCAGTTTACTATAAGAACATCTGTTAGATAATACCTAATTATTATTTGTAGTTTTAGTGAAATTGTAATTAAATAATTGAAAGTATACATATATATAAAATAACTTTAAAAAGTAAAAATCTTTTAAACCAGATTTAATATTAAACTTTTTACCAATTAATATTTCTATCAAATAATAGCAGAATTGATTACACGCTATGTTTTATGTAAATAATTAATAAATTTTATTTTCTGAAACAAAGTTTATTTTACAACCAGCAAAGATATTTTAAGGTGCGTGCTAAAACCTCTCAATGTGCTTTTAATTAAAATATATCGTAAAATTTTAGCACCATTTACTCTAATATATATCATCCAAAACAAACTGACACGAATTCTCGAACTACATTTATATTTAAAGACGGTTATCTAGTTAGCGTGCTAATCTGTTTAGCCGTTAAACTGGATGAACTGTCACGTTCAATATTTGCACTTTCCTTCACGAAGCTCCCATTATTGCTAAATCGATACGTAACTAGACCCAAAAGTCAAACTCTTCTTCACTCGTAAGAAACTCGTTCGTAGGCAAACATGTATTTATATGAAAAAGTTTGCGCTATAAATATTATTATAGTATATCTCCTGGATTTATGTTTGTGTAACTCGGGGGCGGTTAACGAAGATTTGCTGCTGAGAACCCGAAGGCAGTTGTTGTTTCCAAACTCTTCGTTGTTCCAGGTTAGTTATAGTTCTCAAAGCTAAGTAAAGGTACAATTTTGCATAAATCTAATTTAAATTGTATAACATATTAACTTAAATTCTATTTACAATCATATGGGATATTTCTTTTATTGTTATGTATTGCTTAATGCAATTGCAATATCGCCTAAGACTGGGTTACTATACAATTTAATACTTGTTCGTACAATTAACATATTAACGGTTCACAGCCAATACATTGATCAGGACATCGTGTATGTAAGAAAACATAATTGTATGTTTGATAGAAATAGTAGCCATCATGATTTTAATACCAGAAACAAAACAAAACAAATATTGTTAAAAAATACTGATTTGACTCTACCATCAAGTTAAACTATACACTATACAAATTTTGTTAATTACGTACTATATACGTATTATTCTCTTGTAGCTTTTAATAAATGTTAAGTCTAGAAATGAAGCCCTTTTCCGGAATTCATTAAAACCTCATATTATCTTTGAAATTTTGGGATTGTTGAATTCTTCCCTACCGATTCGCTTAAAATCCAAAAAATGTTCTTATCAAACTGTATTTTCATTACCTCAGCTTCAAATATCTTTACCTTTTATAAAAAATCAAAAGACTCATAATTTTACATAGTTTCGTATCCGTTCCTATTTTTAGAAATAGCTTAAATAAACTCAATTTAATCAAAATGGTTCTAAAACTATCTGTCGTACGCGAAAATAGCAAAAGCGGGGCTAAACGTTTAATTTGATTGATTGATAGCTAGCGAATTGATTTAATTTTAGAGGCAGTAGATTGTCTGTCAGATGCTATCAAGGCTTATTAATCGTTTCCAGAATAGGCCTTATAGGCCTCTCGTTTTATTTATTATTCATTTGTTCAATATTTTCATTACACAGGCCTTTTCATTTATCTTTTGATATTGACGTTCGCAACAAAGTATGACCTCAGGTGAATTATCCTTCAGGACTAAGATAGAAACTTTTGGGAGTTTCTCCATTACCATTTCTTAAAAATCAGAAGCTTTTAATCATTAATACTTTCCCTTCGATTTCATAGAACAAAGATATTGATACACTCTGGAATATAATATGTTCTCTTGATGTAGATATGTGTGCAACAAGTAGTGCAAGAATCATAGTTGTTAGTGCATGAACATGATAGACTAGACTAGATAGACTTGAGATTGAACACTTATCCTTGGTGTGACTACTTTTTTGAGATTATACAAAAAATATGTATGAAACCTACTAAATCTACTCACACCCAATCAAAGGTATTTCTGCCCATATCAAAATGTCCAAAATAATAGATACTGAAGGATTTTTGCCTATTAACATTTTTATTTGACCCGACTAATCTACTAACAGTAAAAATTTACTAAAAGTGGTCACGCTACTTATCCTTTTCTATATTAATATTTCCAATTAATCTTTCATCAGTTCAACATCGGAGTCGGTACACCCACACCAGTAAAGACAATCAACATCAACTGGGCGTTCCAAGCCAACTTCCAACTCCCGTGGAATCGGTCCCAGATCCCGCTAGACATCTTGGAGGCGAACACCGCGTACGTAACAGATGCAAGGAAGAAGAGAGACGTGGAACCGTATGGTGACAATGAGAGCGACGCGAAGATCTACCACTTCTATAAATATGTGGAGGATGTTTTGAGTGGGTAGGTCTAGATTTTTTCTATATATTAGTAACTCATCGTAAACCCATTATTGCGAATTGGTAGACTTCACACACCTTTGAGAACCTTTTTTTTTAAGAACACTCAGATGTGCAGGTTTCCTCAGGATGTTTTCCTTTACCGTAAAGCAAGTGATAATTAATTTCTAATACGCACATAAATCAGAGGTGCGTTTGAACCTAGGACCCCTCGATTAAAAGGCCAAGTTCCAACCATTTGGCTATCACTGCTCCGCTTTTAATAAGTCAATCAGTGATAAACCCCTTCCCCGTTTCTTCCTCACATGAGGTTAATTTGGTTCGATATCTTGCCCCTTTACGTGAATCAAAAAAATAATGTATACTCTTTGACTTTCCAGTGTTTTGCGAAGTTTGCAAACAGTATTATTATAATAGGTAGATTATCCACCTACTACTGATGCATTGGTAAATAATGAATGAAATTTACTATCTGTTATAATATTAATTCTTAAGTTATAAAATCTGCAAAAGTTTTTGACTGAAGGCCTTGAGTCAAAAACCTAAATATTTATTGGGTCAACATTATTTTATCACAATTGATGTTGAATAATAAATCCTAAAATAAAGTTTCACAAAAACACGAATCAATTTTTCACCAAGACATTTAATATTTATTACGATACCTTATCTTTTGTAACAGTCGCTGTTAGTCAACAAATACAATCAATATCGGTCCACAAAATTTAACTTTAAACAATCAATCATAGTAACGTTGTTTCGTTGAATCAATAAATGAATTACCAAATTCACCAAAGTATAAGCAAAACAAATACTACTGTCTGATTCTGAACGTTAGAATATATAGCTTTTAAAGGCATTAGAGAAAATAATATAATGATCATGAGTTGATAGAATGAAGGTCATAGAACCATCTGAGCTTTGACTCCGGAAGTATCTCCGTTAGACCTACTCGTATTTTTGCTTGATATTATAAGTGTTAAGCGCTGCTTTGATTTAGTTTGAACATGCTTATACGAGGCGTTACGGCTTAGTCTTCAGGGCCGACCTCAGGTAGGATTCTATTCTTATTTTTTTATATGATCGAAGTAGCGAACGAACATGCACTCCATCTGATGGTAAGTTGCCACTGCCGCCCATGGACATCTGTGATCAACCCCAGATAAGATCACAGTCCTACCTGAGGTCAGCCAAAACTGCGTTGCTACTCTGAGGACTAAGTTGGAACGCCTCGGATAAGTATGTCTCTCTAACCACACCCTTCAAACCAGAACACAGCAGCGCTA